>KI628584.1:79405-195429 GCA_000503235.1 Sclerotinia borealis F-4128 | reverse complement strand
CCTAAAAATTTCTGATTTTAAAGCAGAAACTTATTTTTTGATTCAAAAAGGTTATTTTCTATATAAAGTATAATATTCAGTGTTAATAAGTTTTTCAATCCCAAAATGACTTTTTTCTTTAAGAATATCATTATTATTATATCTAATAATTTTATTATAGAATTAAGTTTCTCCAAAATAACAAAGAATAAAATAAAGGACTGCTTTTCTATTATAATTTGTTTTTTAAACTTTATTATAGTATCTTGCTTTAAATCAATCGAAATATAAAGTTCATTAAGTTTTTTTAGAAAAGAGTTTGCAATAAGATAAAAAGAAATGCTATCCAATATTGCAAGAATATTTTCAAGTTTTTTTTTGTTATATTATATTATTAAATAATATAGTTATATAAACAAGTTTTTTCTTTTCGATATTGAAGCAAGCTATATTATATTCTCAATAAAGTTGGAGGCCAAGCTTCCAAAAGAGGTACTCCTTTGTTATGCAAGTAGATTTGATTTTTTATCTTTAAAAGGTTTAGGGTTTTTTATTATTGGTTAGATATAAAAAGGATTTGGAGAGGGATTTTGATTAAAGATCTTGACAACAGAGTTATATGCTTCTTGAAGTTGATGTTGTTGGATAAAAAGGTTATTACAAACCTGGTTGAATTGTTCTTCGGTGATCAACTAGGTTGTATATTCAACGTAGCATTCTTTAACGATGGTTTCAAGTGTGGTAAACAGATTTCGAAGAAAGCACCAAACAATGAAATTGGTGTTTTCTATATTAAATAGATTGATCAGTAAAGTTAGATTTTGGAAAAGGATACCGAAAGTGAGTATATCAGCGATATAGGATTGGTTTTGGAATACTTGATAAATATATACAATCAAGGTTTCATATATTGTAATTTCAGGAGCAGATATATTGGTATTGATGACACATGTGCCAGAATTGATACCACTAAATATAGCCAATGAATTTGTAGAATTGATCATTGTAATAGTTCAAATTGAAATCAAAATCAAAATTATCAAATTAAAATCGTTATATACAAATAAGTATAATTAAAGCTGGGTTATTATCGATAACAGAGTCTTTTGAAAGGTTGAATATACTATCACAGGGCTAGTACATATTCTGGTAGGTACTAAATAAGATATATAATATTCGATGAAAAGAGAAGGAGGCGCGCGGAGCGACAACGACTGTATGGTGGATGGATGCCTAAGGCATCCATTCGAGCTAGCTAGGAACTGGTAGTGATCCCGTGACAGTGATATTATTTTTGTTTTATTCGAAATATTTAGATTTTAATCACTTTTTAATTAAATTGAATTATAGAGTTTAAAAAGTTAAATAAATTTATATAAAGTATATTTAAATATTTTATTTATTTTAGTTTTCTTTTTTGAGAATATAATTTAAAGATTTTGAAATAATTATATATATTTTTCAAATAAAATCTTAATAATATTGAATTAATCTAAAAAAAAATTGGATTCAATTTTGATATTGAAATAAACTCTGATTTTAAAATAATTTCAAATTCAAATTTAATTATATATCTAAATTCTTTCTTTTTCTAAAAAGATATATTTATCCGAGTCTCAAGTTGAAAATCCAAATCCTTAATTATATTATCTTATATATTTTAGGCCTACTAATAACTAGATTATTATATTATATTTATTAGATAAAGTATTAGTAAGACCTAGAGAAGTTTATATAGAGTTTTTATATGGCTTGCTAGCAGAAATGATTGAAATTTTATTCAATAACCCTTCCTAGCTTATTGGGCCAGATCAAATGTCGATGGGTGCAGTCGAGAAGTATATTGAAGATCTTCTTCACCCACTTCCTTGTTATACGATACTTCCTAACCAAAAAGTGGATAAGTATAAGATTAGATATAAACTCAATTATTTCGACACCAAGTAAACGAAAACGTCTCAGGTCTTCTTTCAAATCTATAGCTCTTTCTTAGATAAAAGAGACATCACTCAATTGTATAGGTATCATTGCATTTATTTATTGGAATAACCATTGACTTTATTACTGTCACGATGCTTATGCATGTGATGATGAAATGCTGAAATGGATTAAGCTAAACTAGAAGAGAGAGAAACCGGGTCCTATGCCAAGGCCGCTGAGGCCATATGAACAGAGCCGCATAATCCTTCTACATATCATAAGGACTATAACAATTACTAATCCATTTGCCTAGCAATCATTCCTTCAACACAAAACCTTTCGTCCATTAAAACATTTTGGCCCCTTTTGCTCAAGGCCTTCTCCTTTGATAGATGCTGTCTTCTCTTTTGGTTTGGAGAGGTTTGTGTGAGAGGAGTTTGCGAGTCAACTGGTAGTATCTTTGATCGCTCGAAATCAATCAACATGATCCTTTCTTTCTCTTCATTCCACAACATGTTTGCCAATCTTAGATCTGAATGTAATACCCCCATACCATGAAGCATCTCAAGCGAATGTAACATCATAGCATCCAACCCTTTTCCATCTATACTTTTCACAAATTTAATCTTCTCCAAACATCTTCCACCCCAAGCAAGAAACATCATATGCACTATTTGTACTCCAATATCATAATAATATGGATAAACAAGATTGAAACTTCCTAGACAAACAGGTATAAAAGTCCCTTGTATATCTGATAGGTATTGATATACCTGGTACTCATATTGAAGATCCTTCACAAAGGCTGCTACTGTTCCTTTTGCCACTACAGTATAACCATAGGGTATTAATGTGATCTGAAACAAAGCCCCACGGCTACCCTCCATCCCCAAGGGATAACAACCATGATCTAGATTCAATTCAAGTTGTTGTTGAAGAAGATCGAGAAAGGTTTGATGATCAATTTGATGATGTGTGCTTTGAAGCTTTCCTCCACGATGTTTTGATACATTGGGACAGAATATATCCAGTTTGGTCTTATTCACAAGTCCAAGTAAGCACGATTGATTACAGAAGGATAATCTTTGAGTTCCTTGTTGAGAAGTATTCGTGTTTGTGGGATATGATTCTTGCCTTTGAATATTGCGGTTGCTGAGTCGTGTAGATGTATTTGGATGGTTCCTGGGTTGAGTAGGAGTAGGTGTATTTGGACGGGATTCTTGATCGGATGAACTAGATGAGTCCTTATCTCTGTCATTAGAAGAAATCATATCTGGACCGCATTTGCCTCTTGATCGAAGCTTCATGGTGAACTCGGGTATCTCATATGAGCTTGCATGATACTCCGAGTGTGGTAGGGACAACCGTACGCTACGGGGAATTTCATTAATGACAGCCTCAATGTCGACAACCCAAGTATTAAGTGAATTTAAAGCCTCCTGTACCCAACTTTGACTTCCTGACTTCGACTGCAATGCTAGCAAACAGAAATTCAAGACCTGACTAATCGCAGTACGATGTGCAAAGTCTTGATTCTCTCTTTTTTGTGCCATTACATCATTTGTAGGCTCGACCAGATGATAATAAACAGTTCCGGATCGTTGAATGGGACATAGAGAAAAACAAAAGCTTGCCCTGTGCTAATATAACCATATTGCGTTCTCCCTTCAATCATATATGAGAAAGTTTGCGTAATCACAGAAGCCACCAATAGATCCGCATGGTATTGAAAGTGTTCGGGATTTGCGATACTGTGAATTTCGGCAGGGGGTATTGTGGTTCGATTAATAACAGCTTCGAGATCCATCGATTGAAGACCAAGGTGAAGACAAGTCCGAGTTAATTTATGAGGAGGTTTGTATTCTTGGACAAGGACAAGTTTTCGAGTTGGGTGGCTATCAGATTGTATTTTTGAATAAACAACACATATCTGATCGGCCTTGAGACGACTCAAAATAGGTTTCCTCTGGTCTGGTGTAGATGGAGGTAAATTAACAAGGCTCTGGGACACCTCTGGGCTTTCGTTGCTCAATGTGTTCGGGTTATTGTCGAAATAAATTCCACCACCAAGTTTAAATTCATCTCACAATGATTTGAAGATCTTTAAATGATTGATGATAGAAGTAATAGGTGCTTCTATAGCTTCTCTTTGAAGGGTAACAAGATCCATTTCACTGGCTAGTTTCCTTGATACATGTCGTTGTCCAAGACTTTCTATAAAGGCACAATGTTCAAAAACCCTTTCCTGATCGCATTCTTTGTATATTGACTGAAGTGTACCCTGAGTATTTTTTTGAATCTCGAGAAAGTCTAGCCATGGACGGAGATGGTTTGGACGAATTTTGCCATGTGGGCTCATAGTAGTTCCTTTGGTAGAAAGGTTTTGTTGGTTTCAATAGATATGGGTTCGAAGAGATGTTCATGGCAGAGTCTAAGGTATTCCATAAGAGTCGTTTTTTGAGTGATCTGTTCAGCATTCATACGACGCTTTCGTTCTCCTTCGATGTCTTCAGCATGCTTTTGTCGTTCTCGTTCATTTTCTTCAGTTTGCTGTCGGAGACGTTGTTCGGCCTCTTTGAGACGTTGACGATATACAGTTATTAATCCTTCAAGATCGTTTGATGACATCTTGCAGATAATAAAGTCTGTAGAAGAGAAAAGTGTAAAGATGGATGTAATGATATGATGTGATAACAAAGAGAAAGTAGCTACAGTTAATTACCGATAGGTTCGATGAGTAATAAGTTAAAGATATCCCTACGGCAGAAATCTCTACTCTTAAATATACTTTCATTCTCCCAACTAAAAGTCATTTCAGTCATTTTAGTCAAAGTTAGCATTATTTGTGCAATTGCCAATTGTTTGCTATGCCAGCATGAGTTGCTCACTCCTTCACCAAAGGTTTGTCGGCCCCAGTGACAGCTCTAATGCCTTGACAATAACTGATGCACTATGTTCCCAGGTTGTTTTTAAGTTTTACAGATGTCTTGAGTGTCTTGAGCTCATCTTTTTGCTAAGATTAGAAACATAAGTACAGGCTTTTCAGATCATCATGTGTTCTGCTCACAAATGACTTCCTTCTACAATCCTAGCACGATGCTTATTGGCACCTGCACTTCGTTCTCTAGACCCAACTATTCTAATAGTAACAAAAAGCAGCTCATTCAACTACATAACTTTTCCAATAGCTCTCCAATAATATGGAGCTCAAATGGATCTAGGATCCTGGTGACCTAATGATGACACGAGTCCCCATGAATAAGTTTCCTAATAGTAACAAAGTTGAAAAGATAGTTTATACTTACATGATAATAGCTTATACTACAAATTGATATTATAAAAGAAATTAATTATATTATTTACTAAAATCTGATACTCTGACTAATTTATTTTCCATTTCCTCTTCCCTGGTTATTAATAAAGATTATGAATATTATCCGAGTCAAAAGTGCTCTGTATGTTCATCGGCTTTACATCTCCGATCGCATATAGCACATTTATCCTTCCTGAATTCTCGGAGGTAGGCTTGGTAGAGTTGATCTTTGAGCACTTCAGTCATGACACATAAGTGCAACTGACATGGGAGAGAGTGAGTGTTCTTTCGGCATGCGTCAGAGTGATGATTTGAGGGCAGTTGATCTATTTGATTTTCAGTCGATTCTCTTTGACACCCAAGTCTTCGATGCTTGATAATACTGGGTTTCTCGTACAGAATATGTTCCGCATGTAGAAATAAACTTGTTCCACAGGTTGATGACAATTCCAGGTCGGAATTGGATGAAATCGCGTGCATCCATGCACCCGACTCCAATAATCCAAACGCCATGAGAACCCATATACCAGGGTGAAGAGATAGGGACATGTCCCTGTTGTTGATGTGAAAGTCAAAACTCCATTCATCATCACCATTTGAAGGTACACATGGGAATTTCAGAATGTAATGTCTGAGTTGATATAATTGTGCTGATGAGCACACTGCGAAATAGAATAGGTCTGGGTAAGTCATTATCTCAGATCGATCGGAAGACTGGACATCATTGCGCTAAGATTGTTTTGATTAGTTGATGAGTGTGAACAATACCATGCTTGAGAGACTTACCGATTCAGAAGGAGACGTATTCAAGTCTTGCATAGCATGCGGTGGGCCATCGTGTTGTCTGTCTGAGTGACCTCTTGCCTCCCGTCTCACCTCCCGTTCCACAGGTTGTGATTCTTGATCGACTATATCTCTGCTAGACCCTGGTGGACTACGATCTTAGCGCATAGGCGCTGCTGATGAGCGAAAGTCAAATTAGTCCGCATGACCTTGCTGAAAAAATACTGGCTGGTGCTGATACTGTTCTTGCGCCAAGTTACCTTGACCCCTTGCACCGTAAAATCGTGTCTCTCTCGGGTCTTGGAAGTATTCGTCCTGGTTTGGACGCTGCATTTGGAATTGTTGATGATACTCTCGTGCAGAGGGTATAACTGGTACTTGAAATGCCACATTCTGTACATACTGGGTGGAGTTTGCACCACCTCTCCTTCCCCATCTCGTATTCGTATTCTGTGAATTGTTCATAGATTGGTTAAGAAAGTTATCTGCGCTGCTGGAAGTTGTCTGGCAACTGTTCAATCTGTCGTATGCATGTTTAAAACTTGTGGATTCGCATATTGCTGGTGGGGTGGGGGATTTCTGTATCGTCCCGTGTTGTTCATTTGCTGGTACTCATCTTCTGAGTCGTTAAAGTTGTACATATCGTTTGGGTTCATGTTTGAGATTAGATGAGAATATAGATTATGAGAATATAGATTATGGAAATGAGGAGATAAGAGAATTATGATCGTTGATGAACAGATATAAGAAACTGATGTTGAAGATGATGAAGATGAAAAATATTTGAGAGAAAACTTCAATTGATTCAATTGATTAAGCGAGTTCAATTTGTGATGCTTTTGAGGAAGGAACCAAAGAGTGAGTGAGAGAGGTATGAAATGGAAAGAGTGAGGTGTGGGTCAAAATGGCAGCGACGCTTGATGCTTTGGTGAAGACGTCTGCTAAAATACAACAATAGCCAACATCATAAACTTGTATGATTGTTACCGTCGACATTCATGATGATATGATATAATGAAAATGTATACTTATACTTTGAGATATAAATTGAAGTTGTAAACATATTTGACAAGACATATGCTATACTCTAGCAAATATCATTTCAAGCTATTAGTATTGCTCAATACTATAATTATTATAAATCAACCAAACTATTGTATAAAACAAGATACAGCCCTTTGACTAGTAAGTATTCATCATCATGCTATGTTCTATATCTATACCCATACAGATAATATATAGAATATGTATATTAGAAAGTATAGTAAATGTTCTTTCAAACTATTACAAGAAGCGAGATACAGCCCCTTTACTAGTAAGTATTATCATCATGCTATAATCTATATCTATATCCATACGGATATCATATAGAGTATATATATTAGAAACTAGAGTAGTGCTATTGATATAGAGACTGACTACTATCATACGGATAATATATAGAGAATATATATACGGAATAATGCTATTCAGAATGGGTATCGGAGAGAAGTAAAGGCTCAAACGATTCTGGTGAGTTCAATAGAGTAGCGGAATTGAAATATTGTTTCAGATTGAGTCTATTATTTTGGATTTCATATGCATGTTTGTACCGATCGTAATACCGAGTATATGGGAATAGAGTGGATATGATTCGTGCGAGAAAGTGTACTGGAAAGTATGGTGAGGATTACGGGGGGATGATTTGAGTTGAGGTTGTTGGGGTCGTTGGGGCTGTTGGGGCAGAGTTTACCACTCCAACATACCTCATTCCAAAAGATCTCTTACCATAGACATCCAAGCTGCACTAGCAATGATTCCCCTACAATTTATATTCACTATATCGAATCAATATATGCCCATTTGTGGCTTAGCGCGATTTTAATTTGAGAGTACCGCCAATTTTATTATACTGCCCTCGATCGTTTAATTTCCAGACCTTTACAATCACTTCCTACTACTCTCAAGTTCGTTCATACTACAACCACTTATTACTACGACTTGTCACAACGTCAAATTTTTCTCAACACTTTGGGATTGTTTTGGCCTGATACTTATTTCTATCTTCACACAGTATTCAGAAAGACAAACTCGTCAGTTCTTGTAGCGTGTTAAGAGATTCCAGTACGACATTTGATCAGCCCGCACATTTCCCAAATGGCGGCCAATCAAAAAGGTGAGAGTTAAAATCTTTCTAAGATATCGAATTTTCATGCTAATACTTTCTGCCATAGCTGACGATATGGAGGCAAGACTTGCTTCTGGGACGGTCGACACTTTCTTAATGAAAGACCGCCTCGGAGCCGATGATTCTACCGCCGTTATGGACATTGATGGCGATGAACCACCAAAGCACCCGCCGGCAATCTTCGATAGAACGGGTAATACAACATGATTACAGTCTCATGTCGTTACCGCGTGTCCTATCCACCGTAACGCAACTGCACCAAGAATTCGGAGTTCGAAGGCCAAATATTATATATGGGATGAACAATACGATGACTCGGCAGATGTTAATGAAGTGAAGAAAGAATGTGGAAATTTTCGAGTTTCTATAATATCGATTCCACTTCCAAATAAGCTATTAAATACTTATATTAATATATAATCTACTTTTATATTAATTAATAAAATCTTATACTAATATATAATTAAGATTTACTAATCGAAATCTTATTCTATAATAGGACTAAGCAAAAATTTAGAGAGTTTAGACGGTAGATTACTATAAGTATATAATAAAAATCTATATATAGTTTCAGCCTACGAGTAGATAGAAAACCTATTTTTGGAATTTTGGCGAAATGATAGTTTGCAGGCCTCGGTAAGTATATCGATCACTTGAACCGTGCATTGATTTATCTGAGTACAGTATCAGAAGTACTTGAGTAGATGTTTTGAACAATGTCTCTTCAATCGGCGCGACTATCACCACTGTAACACCCACTATAACACAGCCCGATCATCTCTTTGATTATGATTAAAGAGTGTGCCGCGGTACTACCGGACTCCATCTACATTTTCCTGTACTTAAGGTTCATAATGTTGCTATATGTGTTTGAAGCAAATGTTATACGATATATATGAAACGCCGCGTCTTTCGATATGTCTTCACCGCTTGCGACGAACATGTGGCTTGGTAGCGGGGACATACCTAGTAATTTCAATCGTCTTTATGCTTGTCAACACACCCCCTCTCTTCTATGACGATACCAAACGTCAACTCCCACCTTGTCTGTTTTATCATCATGCCAGTATATTGCTGAAGTACTATAACATACATAAATCAAGATAGGGCGCACTTACTCAAACTTATATAGAGTTTCATTCATAGGGTTGTTACAAGATGATCGGCATTAATATTGCAGAAAAACCGCTTCATTCAGTTGCTGTGTACCTCGCTGAATCTCCCACCATATATTGAGTCGTCATACTAACACAATTCACTAACACTATCTGCTCTTCTCAACTCTTTCTTTCTCTTCTTCTTCCTCTTCTTCTTCCTCATAAAACCAACCCTCCTAAAACTCAACTTAAATCATCAACAATACAACTGCAATCATGGTTCATCTATCTCAAATCCCTAACGTTGGAAACGTCGCTGCTCCTCTCGTCGATGGCTTGAAGAAGCTTACAATGGCTGCTTCAAGCGATCAAGATAAATTCACAACCAGTGTTTATGGTTCCAAGTTCGCTGCTGAGGATCTTCCACGTCATTCCATGCCAGAGAATGAAATGCCAAAGGAGGTTGCATATCGTATGATCAAAGATGATCTCTCCCTTGACGGAAACCCAGTGCTCAAGTATATTTTTCTGCCAGTGATTATGTTACATAGCTGACTTCTTTTAGCTTAGCTAGCTTTGTAACCACCTATATGGTTGGTCAACTGTATACTTGATATCGAATCGTTCTATGCTAATAATAAGTAGGAAAAAGAAGTCGAAGATCTGATGAGCGAATCCCTCTCAAAGAACTTCATCGATTACGAAGAATACCCACAATCCGCAGATATCCAGAATCGATGTGTTTCTATGATCGGTCGGCTCTTCAATGCTCCTATAACTGAAGAAGATGATAATGCTATTGGTACCTCTACGGTCGGTTCTTCCGAGGCTATCATGTTGGCAGTCTTGGCTATGAAGAAGCGTTGGAAGAATGCTCGTATTGCTGCTGGAAAGTCAACCGATAACCCAAACATTGTCATGTCTTCCGCTGTTCAGGTCTGCTGGGAGAAGGCAGCAAGATATTTCGAAATTGAAGAGAAATACGTTTTTTGCACAACAGAGAGATACGTTATTGATCCCGAGGAGGCTGTCAATTTGGTGGATGAAAATACTATTGGTATTTGTGTCATTTTGGGTACAACATATACCGGAGAGTACGAGGATGCCAAGGCTATTAATGATCTTTTGATCCAGAAGAACATTGATACTGTTATTCACATTGATGCGGCCAGCGGTGGATTTGTAGCACCATTCGTTGTTCCAGAGCTGGAGTGGGATTTCAGATTAGAGAAGGTTGTTTCTATCAACACCAGTGGTCACAAGTACGTCCTCCCCGAATCTTCTAGTACTTGATAATGGCTAACATGTCTTGTAGGTACGGTTTAGTTTATCCGGGTGTAGGATGGATCGTTTGGAGAGCTCCAGAATACTTGCCAAAGGAGTTGGTCTTCAACATCAACTATCTTGGTGCTGATCAAGCTTCCTTTACTCTTAACTTCTCCAAGGGTGCTTCTCAAGTCATCGGTCAATACTATCAACTCATTCGTCTTGGTAAGCAGGGTTACCGTGCCATCATGGGTAATTTGACAAGAACCGCCGACTACCTATCCGATTCCCTCGAGCAACTCGGATTCATCATTATGTCTCAAAAGAATGGAGAAGGTCTCCCACTCGTTGCTTTCCGCATTGACCCAAAGGCCGGTAAAGAATGGGATGAATTTGCTCTAGCTTCTCAGCTTAGGCAACGTTCATGGGTTGTTCCCGCATACACCATGGCACCCAACACGGAAAACCTGAAGTTGTTACGTGTAGTTGTCCGTGAGGATTTCAGCAAGTCAAGATGCGAGCATCTGTTGGATGACATCAAGTTGTGCTGCGGTGTTTTGGATGACATGGATAAGGAAACCATCAAGAAGAATCAGGAATATGTTAAGATGCATTCTACTCATGTTCGAAAGAACCAGCATAATCATCCTTCTTATAAAAAAGAGAAGCATAGTTTGCAGGGAAAGACTGGAAAGACTCACGCCATCTGTTAAGTTGGTGGATGGCAATGGATATGAAAATGGGAGGAAAATGGGAGGAAAATGGGAGGATAATTGGAACTTTTCGATGAACGACAGCCCTTTGCGTTAGATTTATTGCAAAGAAATATATATGCTCTACTCAGTGGACATGAAATATTTCCCGCCATTCTCTTCTTCCCTGATACTTTTCCTTCCGTTTATATTCGATTTTCAGCATCCACACTATCTCCCCTACCCCGCCCCAAATTTCGTTCATAATACCACATCCCTTACGAAAACCATCTCCACATCCACCTCTCGATTTTCAATTTTGAACCGGATCTTGGTACTTGGGTCTTGGGTCTTGGGTCTTGTACATAAAGACCCCTTTACTCGTAAGTCCAGTATTATCTAACCTTTCATATTATAAAACACTGAAAAAACGCACATGGTCAGTGCACGACAACGAACATTTTTTTGAAAATCCACGTGCAATACCACATTCAATCTTCAATATTAATACACTTCTCATATTAATCGATAAAATGAAATCTGAAAAGATGATATTCAAAAATATCATTCAATATTTATGATTATCAAGTTAACAAGCCTCCGGAGGACGAGCTGCGACGTAGGAATCGAGGTGCCCTGAAAAACGATTCGAAGAGCGCAGCGAGGCGAATTGTTTTTCCGGCACCGAGGGGCCGAAGTCAAAGCTCGTATCTAAAATTCTTTCACCCCCAAACTCCATGTATAAATAATGCTAGTTCATATATTCACATTCTACTTCATTTACTTGATCCAAACGATTAACCGAATCATTATTTCATTATATTCTAGAGGTTAGTATAACTCGTACATTTATACATTTATAGTACTCTACTATATTACAGCTAGACTAGACTTGTGAATCCGATATAAATAAATGAATATTATTAGTTGAATTAGTTTAAAAGGCTTTCGATTAGCATTAATTGCATTATATTTTTTAATATTATATAATATATTTGTATAAAATTGATCTAAAATTGATATAAAACCTTATGCAAACTATTGAAAGCGCTTAAAAACCCCAGATCAATACTCTAGCGCGTGCATTGACCCATCGAGATTCACGTGACTTTCTGATAGTCCGGTCTAGATTTTAGCGTTTGTGTCTCCACAGCTGTACGGTACCACTTGTACAGAAATTATCGAAAAGACGGGATTTTGCTTCATCTTGCATTTGGTGTTCAACGGTCGGCGTTGCCTTAGGATGCTTGAAATTATTTTTTGTTTAAGTTTCCTAATTTGCCAGTAAAAAAAACTTCATTTGGTGGCTGTGTTGACGAAAGATCTGTTGGGGCGCATTAATAGAGAGATTAAGGTCAGAGAAAGGTAGAACAGGAAAGAGATACTCAAGTAAAGGTTTGGATTGGGCGAATGATACAAGAGCAGGAAGACGAGACCATAAACTATAAGACGGTACAGGAAGGATTGACGGAAAGGGAAAAGGCGTTGAAGAGACGAGTTTAGAAGGGACCAGCTGAGATTGAACCAGACGAAAACAATAGACGCAAGCCAGAAAAAACAACGGTTGATGTGAATTTGGATTTGGATTTGGATTTGACTGCGCTTGAGATTTGTGCGACGTGAAGTAGTAGAGATACTGAACGGTGTTGAGTGGGTGGGCTGGCAGGCAAGAAGACAAGATCAAAATCAAGGGAATAAGAGAGGTTAAGAGGAGACATGAGCGCAGGCGGTGGAGTGGGGGTATTACCGCCGAAACTGATACGCTTTGTGAATAATGATGGTCAGCGTGCCAAGAGGCGGAGAGTGAATGCTGCGTATTTATAACTTTTAAGAAAATGTACAATGAGGATTTCAGCTAACTCTCAAATAGATGTCGTACCTGTAGGAAACGGAAGACGAGATGTGATGGGATACGACCGCTTTGTTCAACGTGTACGGATAACGGGCATGAATGTATGGGGTATACGAAATTGATGGAAGGGGCTGCGAGCTCAATAAAGGATGTACGGAGTCCGGATGATGATTTTACACCTACACATTTGAGGAGACCTGCAGCTTCGAGAGAGAATTCGAGAGATATGGTACCACAACAATATCAACAATCGCCGAATATGCCACCGTCAAGGTCAAGAGTTGACGCAGAGCAACCTTATATGAGAGATACGCCGAGGGTAGGAAATGAGGATACGGAGAATAATCGGCCTGGGAATCGAACGGTTGATTATAATGACGCAGCGGTATTCTCAGACAATGGTCCCAGTCTTCTAGAAAAGGGACTACCACTGCTCAGTGAAACCAATGTCAACGAGAGTCATCGAGTGCCATACTTTAGATATTTTGGTCCCACGGCGATTGTACCTGGATTTAAACAAATGGTTGTTTCTGTTCGGGAACCTAAGAGAAGTATAGGTGTACCTTCTTCTTCCTCTTTGACAATGTCGCCTGTCTCTGCAAAACATTCGAGCGGTGGTTCAATACATGGAGGAACTCCATCTCAAGCTGGTACTGATTCAAGGTCTGCAATCGACATGCCACTCTACGATCCTAGTGACTCATTACCTGTCAATAGACTGATAATCCATCTCGTGGAAGTCTTCTTTGCTCATTTGGGTTGCAATTACCCATTTCTGTCGAAAAGACAAGAAAACTTCAAACATTTGGTGGAGGAGAAGAAAATCGAGCCAATTCTTGTTGATGCCGTGTGTGCTTTAGCAGCTCGATTTTCCGATCATCCTCTCCTTACCACTTCCCACGAATCCCCACATCCAAAATCAGAATACGGACAAGTCTTTGCTCAGCGAGCTAAGGCCGCTGTAGTAGATACTTTTCCTTGTCCGTCAGTTGGAGCAGTACAGGCTTGTCTGTTACTTGCTTATGAAAGTTTTGGGGCGAATCAAGATAGTGCATTATGGATGTACCTTGGGATTTCAATCAGGATGGCTGTTGACCTCGGTCTGCAGACATTAGCTGGCGTTAAACATCAAGGGCAGAAGGATCCAGGATATCATAGATCATTCACAAATGAAGGGGAATCCAGCGAACCAGCGAATACTGTTACTGCGGAAGAAAAAAATGAGATTGAGGAAGAACGAATAGATACCCTTTGGGCAGTCCTGATGCTCGACCGCGTCATTTCTTCCGGAACCGGTAGACCAGTGAGTCTCAATGTCGAAATAACACTTCCTTCCGTCTCCAACAATACCGAAGAGGCATGGCCAGATCCATTCCCAGCACTCATTAGAATTATACATTTGTATGGACGAGTTTCTGATTTACTAAACCGCATTAGAGGTGCGGATGATGTTACACAGGGATTAATACAACAACTATCGGGAATGGAAAAGGATTTGACGATACTTTATCAGAGTTTGGATGCGAGGTTGGGCTTTACGGCTAGTAATTTTCAGCATTATGTTAAGAGTGGGGAGGGAACTAATTTTATTCTTGTGAGTGAATCCAAAATAACTCAAAATAGTTGAGAGATGGTCGTGATATGTATGGAAAGTTGAAGTTTTTGGTGGTGTGAGATATCCGGACAAGTTATGCTAATTAATCAAGGTTCATTTTTGGTTCCATACTTTAATCATGCTACTTCATCAGCCAACCCTAATGCATTCATTCGAAGGAGAAGTGTTACAATTACTCCCACATAGCCGCGAACTTAGCATGTCATCTGCTAAAACCATTGCCGATATTCTTGCTTTTGCTGATCTCATCGACCCGAGATCCTTTGTTGGAAATCCATTTACTTGTCAGCCGATATATATCGCTGGTTGTGCTTTCCTAAAAGAGATTGCGTTGCATACTTCCCAGCCAAGTTCTAGAGATGTTAGTCCTCGACAAAGCCCGAGCGGTCCACCAGATACATTGAAACCAAGCGGCAATCAAACTAATCCCGGATATCAAAAACAAAAACATTCATTACTTGCTGCAGCTGCGAATCAAAATTATCAACAATGTCATAAAGCGTTACGACATTTAGAATCATTTTGGGCTGGTACACGATATATTCGAGTGGCTTTGGAACAGAAGCAGAGTGGAATAGATCCACAAGAAGTCGAGACCTACACGGCGGAAGAATACACCGAAGCTACTAAACCAAGGCATGAAATCATACCCAATTGGAGAAGAAAGTTCTCCGCAAACTCCCCGAGCCGATTTCCGGATTTCGTTCGTTCGCCAATGATGGAAGCACTACCTGGATCTCCAGCCATCGATCCGGCACAAGCTATTGGTTGGTCACTTACTGGAACGACGAATTCCCCGAGCTCAAATTTGACTTTCATGTATCAAAATCAAAGCGCGGCGGAACATCTGGAGGTGAAACCACAACCGAGGGAATATGGTCAGGGAAATATGATTTATGATCCGATTAGACAAAGTCTACCTGAGAATATGGCGGGAGGAACTGCAACTAGTGGAAGGTTCGATCGTTATCCGTCTCATTTTGATCAGATGCCTCCTGTACCGAAGTTTTTGGGGGTAACAAACTCTGATGCGGCGGCAACCGCTGATGCGGAAATGTTACTCGGATTGGGTGGTAGTAATTCCCCGTATGCTACTCCGAGGGGTAGCTCTCTTCCGTCTTTCAATCAACATCCACCGAGTAATCTTTCTCCGAGACCGGGTTCGGGCAGTACTCCCGGAGGTAGCGGTGGATATGATTTCCATCATCACTCAACACCAGGACAAGCCCAAGGACATATTTATAACAATCATGATAACAATAACGGTAATGCCCTACACGGAAATAATAATCACATTAATAGTCAAAGTGGATACGCAAACAATGTGAATGTAAATGGATACATGGGCATGGGTCTAGGAACACATATGGGTGTGAGCGATATGATGATGGAAAGTCAGGATATTGATATGAGAGGGATGAGCGAGGATATGATGCCGTGGTTGGAGTATATGCCGCAGGATATGTGGTTGAGGTTTTATGATGGGGCAGGGGGTGGAAGTGGGGATGGGGGGGCAGGAGGAGTGGAGTGAGTGGAGTGAGTGGGGGGTGAGGAGGAGGAATGAGGAGGTCAGGGATATTATATATGCTGATGGTGATGCAGATGGGAAATGTCAAATGATTAATGCCTCAATACAATACAATACAATACAATATAATAATGTTCAACACTCGAGTACAGTATGCTCTACGTATTTGAACTTGTTTCCTTTCGCCTTCACGTTTCGCCTTTTGCCTTTTGTTTACAGCTATATAGCGGGAGTATGAAGCGGAGTTCAATACGGTCTGGCTATAGGTATAGTACAGTGCATTTAATTCAGAATGAAAGATTCGAGAAGAATCTCGAGTCCTTATGTGAACTTCATACCTTCGTATCTTCGTATCTTCGTATCTGGTGGGTTCACTGGTTATTTGGCTACTTGATTACTTGATTTGGATATATATCTCTTCCTTTCTATTGGTCTATTGGTATATATATTTTTGTTTTGTAGGGGAGAGGAGGAGAGGAGAGGAGAGGAGAGGAGAGGAGAGGAGAGGAGAGGAGAGGAGAGGAGAGGAGAATTGGAGAGGTGGGCGGAGGGGTGGTAAGAGGAGAAGACAAACGGGGGGAAATATAAGATGTGATACGATGTTATTAGAGCACGTTTAGATGGTTGGTGAGATAGTTGGATTGTACTTAAGATTAAAATTAACAATGGATAAAGAGAGCAGAGGTGCAAGATTGAGGATTTTGAATTTGGGATTTGGGATTTTGAGGTGGGAAGTGAGAAGTGGGAAGAAATTGGGTTGGGATGTGGGTATGGATTTGATATGTATGCCGGAAAGATGTACTCGTAAGGACTGATTGTGGGTATATAGGGATACAAGTGCTATCTATCTCAATTGTGTTCACATTGACCTTGTTCATATCGCGATTAAATGTATGAGTGTAAGGCTTAGTTAGATGACTTTAGACCATCGGAATATTGAGACTGGATAGTTTGTCCTGATTTCTAGGCTTGGGTCAAACAATCAATAGTTGATATCTCGAAATTAATCTAAATATTGTGTGTACCGGTATGTTTTAAAGACTTTATGTAGCGATAGTGAGAGACGTGAAGCTAGAACAAATTACAGCCATTAGTCGGATCGCAATTTCCCTACTCGAGTATTTGAAAGGACTGACTGCATTGCAAATAAGTAGTAGTAGTAGTAGTATTATTTTACATCAGGAGAGCAGCTTAGGGCTGCCCTCAGAACCTCCCTAGGGGTATGCAGATATTCTAAGCTATGGTTTTACGATATATGAAATGAGAGTGCTTTAGAAAGAAAAGTGAAAGTCTTATAGCCATTCCCGGTAATTGTGTGTTACCTTCCAATTTGTGTATTCTCTCCTCCGCTGGTTGAAGTAATCCTGCTGTTTTGCCTAGTATAGGCGGTTGTACCTGTTTTGTGGGTTTGTTGTTGTGTAAGCTCCAATGATTTAATGGATTATTTCTAGTGTAGCGATTAGAATATTTATTATACTCCGGGGAGTGTTCTCAAATATGCTTTCGCATATCTTATTGATATTTAATCAGGTTTTTTATACCTATTGATAGTTTTGTTTCTCTGCATACACTTTACAAAGGGAGTTGGTAACTTCGTTTGTATTGTATATTGCAAGTCGGTTTTGGTAGTGGGTGTGTATTGTTGCAGTGTTTAGGTTATTTGTTCGTAGAATATGGGTTTGTAACCCTCTACCTTGGGCATATGTTTTCGTAGAATTTTGTCAGCTTTAGAAGCTTAGCAAATTCCTTGGGGTTGTTTAGGACTTTGCATAGGTAATGGATACCTTTCGCGTTTGTTGCTGATAGTGTAGAGGGCTTGTTCAGCTATTGTTCGAAAGTGCTTTTTACCTTCTAGCAGTGAATCAGGTGTGCTAAGGTTTTAGACCTTCTGTAGGAGTATTCTGTGTCTTCTACATATTTGAATTTCCTATGATACTATCCAAAGTCTCTATAGGAGGTTCTGATGGTTATTAGCCTTTATAGAACTACTCACGGAAGTAGAAGTTTGGGCAATAATTTGACTTTGTATGTCAAATCCTACTGTTTGTATTACAACGAAAGAGCAGGTTCACAGGAATTCCACTATTGTTGATGGGTATCTTCTCTGAAGTTGTATACTATCGATCGAACCTTATTGTAGATGGGTTACAAAGCTGGTCCAATATTCTATCAGGTTTTCTTAACTCCAAGGTCTACAAAATAATCCGTCATCTCGTTTCTCTTAATGTTTTCATGTCCCGGTGACCATTTGATCTAAATGTCGTGTTCCTCCATAGCCTTATGGCAATTGTTGAAAACCCATTGTGATGATTTAGAGGCATTGGCTTGCATGCACCAGATGACTGAGGCACTGTCGATGCATATCCAGATTTTCTGGTTTATATATCTGGCGTCTTTGAGGGTACATTCAAGACCTGTCCATGCCCTAATTGCTTCTGTATCGAAAATGTGGGATTGGGTGTTGATAAAGCCTGAACCTGCCAATATCTGGTTCTTGCCTAGGTATATAACATATCCATAGTTTACTATATGCTTTCCTTGCACATGGTTTTCCAATCTATCTGAGAAGATAGTGATATCCATGGCTAGTAGATTTTCCTATCAGGTTTCGAAGGCTTTTGCTACCGTTTTTTTTATCAATCTTTTCTGTAAGATCTGTTCTGTAGCCAGGTGTGTACCTTGGTAGCTTGAGTATAGACCTCGGGATTAATGGGACAAGGAGACCAAGTCTTTGGATCTTGGTTTTTGCTCTTTGTCTTGTGCCCGATCCTTGTCCTTTAACAATCATAAAAGGTTCGATTCTTTTTGTGAGTAGGTGGGTCTCG
This sequence comes from Sclerotinia borealis F-4128, assembly GCA_000503235.1. Taxonomy (NCBI): domain Eukaryota; kingdom Fungi; phylum Ascomycota; class Leotiomycetes; order Helotiales; family Sclerotiniaceae; genus Sclerotinia; species Sclerotinia borealis. The sequence continues at coordinate 176,392 of KI628584.1, read as the reverse complement.
TCTACGCTTTGTAAGTGTAGGGCAAACCTTAGTTTGGCCTCCTCAAAGACTGTTATAGTTGAGAGGAATCCCGCTTCGCGGTAGAGGGCTATTACTGACATAGTTTTCCAGGCTGATATGACTCCTCGTGTTGCTATTGTAAGGACTTTCTCGATTTGTATTATATGCCAGTCTAGGCAGGCATTAGCTTGCATTTGTATTTGCCCGGACCTGGATTTTTGTATAGTCTTGAATCTTCCTCTGTACCAGGCCTTTGTTCCATATAGGAGTGAAGGTAATACATATATTATCACTACCTTGCACATCGAGTATGCTGGGGGGTCTTGTACAACTTTAGTTAGACCTTGTATATGTTTTGCTACTGTCCTGGCTTTATTTGTGCGTTCTATGACATATCTTCGGAAGTTCATTTTTCGATCGAACCACACTCCCAGCCATCTCAGTGCTGAACAGGTGTTTGTTTCTGTAGCTACTATCGGGTGAATCGTGAGTTTCTCATTTATTCTGATAATCAATACTGCATTGCCATTTCTTGCAAAGATATATATCATTTCTAGTTTTTCTAAGGCAAAGGCAACGCGATTATTTATTCCCTATTTTATAACGTCTTGGACGTCTCTAGCGAGGAGTCTGGTGTTTTCTTCCAGTGTTTTGGATGCTCTGTATAGGCATATGTTGTCCACATACCCAAATCTGAGGGTAGTGTTTCCTGACAGTAGTTCCGCCAGGTACAGTATATAAAAGACTAGGGAGAAGGGGGAGCCTTGCAGGGTTCCGCAGGCTACTAAATGCTCCTTGATTATGGCTTATTCGAGCCTAACTCTGACTTTCCTTTTTGTTAGAAAGGAGTTGACTAGAAGAAAAAGGTTTTTAGGCTAGCCTTGTTCTGTTATCCTGACTAGGAGTCATCTTTTGAGCAATGTGTCGAATGCCCTTTGTACATCCATGGTGACCATGATTACTTTTTTTCCTGCTGACAGTGCTATTTCCACATTGTGTGTGAAGGATGCCACTAGGTCCATTGCGGAACGTTTGGGTAGGGTCCCACTGGGTTAAGGATTGATAATACTGTATTTTAGGGCCGTCCAGCCTATGCGTTTAGCAATTATTCTTTCCAGACCTTTTCCTACACAGGAGAGTAGGGTTATGGATCTTCATGACCTTACGGATATCATATCTCTTTTGCCAGTTTTAGGTAGTATAGCTATTTCAACTAACTTCCAGATTTTCAGGAAATAGCTATATTCAAGGCACTTTTGGAAGAGTTGTCTTAGTGAATCTTTGAGATATTCCCAGCAGACTTTAAGAAGTCTAACCATGACTCGGTCAATTCCTGGTGATATACTGGATACCCCGATGACACTTGCTTCGATTTTTTCCATTGTGATGTAAGAGTTCCAGGGTAGCGATCCGCTTCCTTTCTATTAATCTCCCAGTAGATTGTGCTCCAGATTGTCTTTCGTGTTGAACCAGTCCAAGACCTTTGTCCTGAATATTTCGGCTTTTTCCATCGAATCCTCTATTACCACTCCGTTGGAGATGATTGGGGGGCTCTTGAGGTTCGGGGCTAGTTTGTGCCAGTCTATTATCTTGTATAAATCTTTGTCGTTGGAGATATTATCTATAATATACCTCCAATAATTGTGTTTGGCTGTTCTAATTGCCATTTTGAATTCTTTTGTTGCTATGGTAGGGGGTTGTCCTGATATAACTTATCTGTACAAGTGTTCAGTGTAGACCCTTTTACACTTTGGTATCCACCAGGGTACTGCTTTACCTTTTCCTCTGTCCTTGGTCCCCACTGCTTCGATTGCTTTCGTGATTACTTGAATCAATTGTTCCGCGAAGTAATCTATTCTTTGTGGGAAGTCTAGGGAGTTACTTGGAGGTATGTGTACCACTCCGTTAACTACTAGTTCTGCCAATTTCGGTAATTCCATTTCTAGAATATGGATATTATGCTGGTTGAGGGGTTTGAATCTTCTGCCTGGGATGGTTGTTACCAGGGTAGAATAATCCGAATTACTGTGTAAATCATATTGTATTTTGGTTTTTGCAAATAGTATGTTGGAAAAGGTAAGATCGAGTACATTTCCGCCTGAGTGGGTAGATGCTCTTTATTCTCCAATGTAATCCAATTCAGTTAGTTCCACCTAGGCTGTTAGTTCACGTTCTCTATTGATGTTTTCCGCTTCAAGTTACTATATTTTGTGTCTGGTATTGAAGTCGTTTTCAATGAGATACCCTAGGGATAGTTGTAGTCTAGTGATGTATATTAGCACCTACTCTGTTCGAGATGTCTGGTATATATTTAATATAGGATATCTATTTATGTCTATCCAGAGTATATCGCAGCTTTTGATTGGTTATCTTTGTTAAGTTTGCAGTTTTGCACCTTTTCTGATATATATCAGTACTCGAGATCACTCTGTCTCTCTTTATTTGAGGGATGTGCCTGTCCATGAGTTTATTGGCGTATATAGGGTCCATCTGGGGTATATTTTGGTTTTTGTGAATGGGAATGTAGAGGGTTCCTGTATACATAGGACATCTGATTTGTTTTCAAATACCATTTGTAATAAGGTATCATAGGTCTCTGGTATTCTGCCCATATTCGCCCAGCAGACCGTTAGGTCCCGTATTCTGGGCTGTTGATGATTACGCATGTCACCTTGCCACATCGGGCTTCTACTCATATAAATCGGATTGGGGGGTTCCTCCTATCTCAGTATCTTACTGGCTGTTGGCAAGAGTTTCCTCATTGAGGTTTGTGTTGACGGTTGGTTTCCGTCTTGGTCAGCTTGATACCGCAATTCCTTTCTTGAATTGGGTTGCTATTGGACTGTCCCCGCTTTTTTCGTATGCAGTGATTTGTACTCTCCGGTGTTTTAGCGTTGGGGTAGGTGTGGGTGTGGGTGTGGCTGTGTCTGGGGTAGGCTCTTCCTTAGGGTCATCCTTTGACTTCTGGTTAACGAGCATTGCCGCTTCTATTGCCAGAGCCAGTTTTCGTATAGCCTTGAGTTATAATTTAGTAGGTGCCGTGACTTTACTGTCCACTACCTTAGGTACTGCTGGGCAGTTCTGGTGTCCTGCTGCGAAAGGTCCAAAGTAGTTAACATATCGTGCTTTTGCTATACAATTGGATCCTTATAGACCCTCATATGTGTCTTTTCGAACACCACAGTTTGTATAGTGGGTAAGCCTGGTGCATCTTGTTGGTTTATATCAACCCTGGCAGCCAGTGTTGTGTCGGGTTATAATAGGTTTTGCCTTAATCTCCTGTACCAATTTGCTGGCGTTAAAAAGTCTAAAACCGCAGACTGGTTCGAAGAAGGATACTACCCATGTGATTGTGTTATTGTGGGGGTTGGCTTTGTGTCGGGAGGGTCTACAACTGACTGGGGATTAGCCCGTCTATGCCTGTACCTCCGCTTTCACGTGACTCGCAGTGTCGGCTGGGAGTCCATCTAGTGTGCATATCGACACTGGGACTCCGGGGACTACATAGTTGTATCACGTTACCGATTGGTACATTTGTGTGTCTCGGCTGATTCGAAGGATGATTTCCTTATTCTCCTGTGTAAGGAGTAGTTCGTGGGTTACTGGGTTCTTTGGTATAATAGCCTATCCTGTCTTAGTGGCAGATATAGTGGGGACATCAGCTAGTGTTAGGCCCATAATAACCCTAACGAGAGTGTTTCTTAGCACATATGGGGCTGGTCTGCTGATCCGGGCTGCAGGGCTGATAGCTATTAGTAGCCTGTAATCCGTGCTCCGGGCGATTCGTGTCACTCGTTGTTTGGTGTGTACGTTGTTGGGTGGGGCCTTTGATAAGGTTTTTTGAGGTGTGGGTGGGTTCTCTCGGCCTGCTCCGTTTTGGTTTGTTTTGAGGATCTTGAGGATTTTTGCATAGGTTTTTGTAACTTGTGTTTTTGTAGAAACTGCACTTCTTATTGCTGGTGGTGTGTATGATGGACTCGATAATGGATCGGATCCGTTGTTGATGGTATATATAAGAATTTCTACGATTTTGGTGCTCAGTTTCCTAACTGCAGTTCGTTCATCCCCTGCGGCGAAGAAATCAACGTATCTATCAATTGCGTCTACCAGGCCAATCATAACCTTACACTGAATTCTTTCAGCGTATTCGTATTCAGCGAGTTTGGCTTTGAAAGCCTCCATCGCTGGGTTGGGGGTGTTGGTGTTTGCTTTATTTCCCAATTTGAAAACTGGTGGCATCTCGTTGGTGAAGGTATGCTATCTTCTCTTAGAACGGTTTTTGAGATTGAAGGATGTTTCTGGGGCTTGCGGATTGATGAAATTCGCGTTTTCCAGGTCGATAACCTCGGGCAGCGCCGTGTGAGATGCTATATTGACTTGTAGAGAGCAGTATGTATTGTATATGTTGTTATGACTCTGTAGAGTTTTGAATTCAGACCGAAATTCAACTCCTGGCGACCAGAAACTTTTCTTCGGAATATTGTGTTTGGGTGCATTGCAAATAAGTATACCGATGGACGGACTATCAGGATGAATTATTTCATAGTATTGGAATGATGGAGCTGCTGAAGAATGAAAAGAAGGATTGTCACGGTGAAGTCGTCCATTGTACACACGCGCTTCGAACTTTCAGCATTGTCGTCTACAGACAGAGTGAGAGGCGACAAGCACCAGTGAAATTCATCAATCTCACTTGGCTTTATGTGATCATGATTAGAACTTATAAGTCTTGACTTGATTGCGATAGCACAACTAATGTCTAGCCGTGTCTAGAAGAATCGTGCTCTGTGCAACATCTATTTGTGTTGTTTCCATTACTCATTATATTTTCCCCTCAGTCTTGGAACATAACTTGATTCACCAATCATAGGCGATGCGGGTAATGTTCGTCAGCCAGTCAGTCATCTGTCATATAGCAATCATAGGATTGGACCCTGCTTCTACGCCATTTTCCACTCCGCTCTTCTCCGGCGATTTTCATAGACTTCATCACTCTGGTACTTTCGCATGGTCGTCTTCACTTGCTTTGATATGGCCATCGTCAAGAATATGGAGGATTGGAACCAGGGAAGCTGACTTTGTCTCCGAGAACTCCAGGCTGCCAAATATCGGGATGCCTCGTCGTAGGAAGTAAATATATTTTGAAACGACCCAAAGCTGACCTCCCTCACTCTGAAATTAACTAATCTTTGAGTATTTAAGTTAAATTTACTATTAAGCAAGTAATATTGTTCCAAAACAAAAAGTAATTGCTCCTTATATTCCTAGTGCTCCTTCTCTTCCTGTTTCAAGTGCTCCCAGTGCTACTTCTCTTACCTCCCGTCGTACTTCGGCGGGTCCCGGTCTTTGTCTAACTATTATAGAGATCACATCCATGAGCAGCTAAGCCCCCCTTCAACCCATGTTCGTTCTGAAATGTCGAAAGCCTTTTTTCTGTCTCCTCAAGCTTCACTACCAACCCATTATAAATCTTCTTTGCAGCCACCACTTCTGATTTTGTAGCCTCTGCTGCAATATGTCTCGTTCTCCATGCCGCCTTCAGCGAAAGAACCCTGCCCTGTTCTATTCTATGACCTGTTCCACTTCAGCGCCTACAACACCACCACTACAAAATACTATACCGGTATGTTAAAACATCTAGCTGCCCCTTCAAATAACTGAAGCACCGGAGGGACGAAGCACCCGAGTCAGTTCCGTGAATGCATATACAATGCAATGAAACAGAAGGAATTTCACCCTTCTAGAATATCTCCACCCCCAAGTTGACATGCATTAGCTCTCTACAGCGCATAAGTTATCTGCAGGACCCCTTCAGCTTTCGACACGAAAATAGAAGCAGACGAAAATACAATTCCTCTGCATAGGGCAAAGTCTTCTACAGTAATATCCGCCTTACCTGCCTGCACCTGCGTACCATATGCAGGTTTATATATAGTACTTTCTGCAAACTCAAATACCGGTCGCATGACCCCCACGAACGATTTACCCAGCGACTTACAAGCTTTCAGTCCAGCACACCGTCTTGGCTACTGTTTTGTACGACAGGAAACTGCCGACCAAGACGCCAAGATTGCTGTCAGCGCGGGGTCGAAAAATCCCTGAAATCAATGAAGCGGAGATTTGAAATGTATATCTATCTGCACGACCGGACGCATGCAACTTTCGTCTAGTTTCCTCCGCGTCTATACCACCTTCCTCAAATTACATCAACGCCGAACCCCAAGAATTTTCTGGAATATTGTTATTTTGGGCTTCAATATCCTGAATATGTTGGATATTTTGAGTTTTGTTTTCAAGTGAAAATGGGTCTAATCGATTTGGGACATGAAGCAGATCCAGTACTTACCAGGCTCGTGGACGATGATAAGGTATCGGAAGAGAAATTTGAGAGTGTTGTATTTTTTGCTATATCCGACGTGTATGGGGATTGAGATGACGTCGGGGTTTGACTCGCAGATGATTAATGGGTTGCAGTTTATTCCTTCTTGGAATAAGTGTGAGTTTGGTGTCCGGAGAGCATTGGTTGGAAGGGTATTGATGAGATATAGTTTTTGGTGAGGTGACGACGGTCGATGGGGCTGGAAAGTCGACTCATGTGAAGAGGGTAGCTGCCATGCATATGATTGCCAGAATGTTTCTCGGGTTTTGCATTCTGTTTGCAATCGTCTCCGGCTCAGCCATGCTTGGTGAACTAGCATACCCCAAAGAACGACCGGTCATGACTTCTCTCTTCAATGCATCTTGGTCTGTAGGATCCTTGGTTGCTTCTGGGATTACTGTTCGCACTGCGACAATCAATACTGATTGGTGATTGAGAATCCTATCTCTTCTTCAAGCTTGCCCATCACTTATCCAGATCTTCTTCTTGTGAGTAGTTTTCAAGATTGCCATGATATGGCTAACGGGACTTGAAGTTTCCTGCCAGAAAGTCATCGATATCTCATTAGTAAGGATAAAAGAGATGAGGCATTCAATATCTTGGCCAAGTATCATGCAGAGGGAAACCGTGATTCGATATTTTTTCGTGTTGAAATGACTCAGATTGAGACTATTTTCTTGGCATTATTTCCGCCCCTTTACCGATTTATCCGATGAATATATAGATTCCTAGTACTCGAGTAATCTCCAACTTCATAAACCAAATCATCGCACCATGAAACCATGATACAAAAAAACCTATACAGTAATACAGAACACTCCAACTGTGATTCTCTCCCTCATCAAAACCAACCCCCTCCGCCCACATCGCTGGCGCATCCCTCCACGCACTCCACATACGCGCGTTAATCTTAAACGTCCAAAATTTTCCCATTCCATTTCTTCCTTCTATACAATCAACTCATACATTTGGAAGCGGTGATTTGTGCTTGGCGTTGCAAAATGGCTTCTTACAACTTTCGCGTCAGCGGCGTCGTAAGGTACAGGACCGTAGTTGATTTTGCAGGACAAAAAGATGAGAGTCGTGGTGGCTGTTTTGTACTGGTGACTTCTTCTGTCTTTGATATGTATGGAAGGTAAGGTTGGGTTTTAAAGGGATTGAGAGGTGAGAGTGGAGAGGGAGTTGAAGATTTTCAGGTGATTGTTGAGGTTGAGAAGAGGGTTTGAGATGGAGATTTCATTTCAGAGGAGTGCTTGGTGTTGGGTGAGGGTTGTTGCCGTGGATGGGAAGGGTGGGGTTTTGGAGACTAGCACTGAGGTTTGAGCAACTGGTACGGATTGTGAGGATACGGTATGTTGTTTTCTATTGAACTTTCTCTTTCGGACCGCTTACTAACTCTAACCTCCTAGGTCGATGCACCCGATACGGAAGAAGTGATCGAAGTAGAAACGGAGGCTGAAAAGCCATTAATGCCATCAAGATCCGCATTGGACTTAATAGCAATAGCTGGATTTGCATTTGGAATGTTGGAGTTTTGGAGAAGGAATGATTCGAAACGGATATTTTCTAATTTGGGGTATAGTAAACTTCCAGTTGGGAACGAAGAATAGATAGTTGTGAAATGAAGAATTTGATATTCAAAATGCGGTCATGTTATATCGGGTCAATATCCTGTGGGTTAACGTTGTGTATCAAAACAGCATGTCAAATTTCAAGCACCTACCCAGTGAGTACTTCCCAGACTTGGAATTTGAAAGTAAAGAAGGCGTGCAACGGTATATGATTGCGATGCACAACACAAAATGCGCAAAGAGATAGACGCTACGCGATCCAAGACACAACACACACAAGACAGACTCAAGACAATAGTTATACAAACCAAGATGAGAATAAAACAAGCCCTTGATACAAGGAATAAGACATAAACTTGACAAGAGTATAAACAACCAATAAGATGCGCTGCGCAATTCCACATGGCATACCTAGGTAGTAAGACTCACAAGTAGAGGACTCATTGAGAGCCCAAAGACGAAACTTTAAAGAGGCCTTCACTTGGCGTTAAATCACGCATTGCATTCGTAGCATCAATCAGCTTGCAGAGTTCCTCAAACGAGGAGTTTCTAACCACCTATATTAATAGCGTCAATGACTTATAATTGTGTAAGTTTTACCTTACCTTCGTTTACTTCCCATCCGGTGCGAAAAGAAACTCAATGGAGATTACCAATTCTCCAACCATTCGAAGAAGCGAGTACTATTACTACACTACTACCACTCATACAAAAGGGTGGGTGGCACCCCCCTCCTGCCCTCCCAGCCCCAGGGCACCCTTGTATATTTTACATTCTCCATCTTCCCATCATCCCCAACATGATTTCCCTCTCAGAGATAAGCCCAGGCTAAACACTTGTCAATTAGCCAATTCATCTGTACCTCCGTCTAATAGGAAGAATCTCATCCTGATGTATTGCAATCCCACTTCCTCTATTATATCAATCATATTTCAGAATCGTTCTGTAAAACCACGAGTTCTAATTGACTAAAACTTCATACTTTTTCAAACAATACACTTGTCTTTATCTGCCTTCCCATTTATACTCATTCACTTCCATTTATAGAACAACTCGAAACCCATAGAATGATGGAGACGAACGTTCTTCTATGACAGAGAATATTTCTAAAACCCAAGCCTGACAGTCGTCGGAAGTCAGGAAAATAGGACTATCAGAGAGTTTGAGATTGTATCACATAACGGTACATGGCCAAAATCACAAATGAAGTTAAATGTGACAAGACGAAAAACTGCGCGATTCTTGACTTCAAGAGAGCAGCTGGCTCTTTGAACTTGATGTGACTTTTATTACCCCTCTGCATGGTTATATCCCCCACAAACGCCAAACACCATGTCGATATGGATCATCGAACCCCTATCAAAGAAACTCACGCTTCGATAATAACAGCACCGCCAGCCTCCTTCCACTTCTGAACTCGTCGTCTGATATCCGCCTCCGTCTGTTGCATAGGGTTCAATCTTCTATCCCTAACCATCGATCCGTAGTTCTCCCCCCATTTCTTCACCAAGTTTTCAATCCATTCCTTCTCCCTTTCGCTCTGTTTCCTCTCCCTTTTCTCGCCCGCTCTGGATGCTTGTTCCTCCAACATCTTCACAATATCGTTCCCTGACGCGGATCCCTCGTTACCGAAACCCTCGAATCCTTCTCCATCCTCGTCATCTGAGTTCAGAGGGTCATTCAATGGATTTTCCTTCTTGTTATCATGGATAACTCTTATGATCTTTCCGGTCTCGGGATCTCTTACTACCCGTGCTTCGGTTGGGGTGAAAGTCTTCGGAATTGTGTTTGAAATGGAGAGTTTGCTTGTAGTGGAGGTTTTTGATTCGGGTCCCGCTTGTTTCTTTTCGATACCACCGGTAACGGTATTGAGACGACTGGTTAGACCGAGACGGCGATAATTCTGTGTGAGGGTTTCATCTTGTCTCCTGTAATAAGTGATTAGCATCAATTGCAAACGCATAAAGCCATGGAGAGAAAATTACCAGTTTGCGGCGATAATTGCATTGCCCAATGGATTAATACGCTTGGACTTTGGCTTGAGCTTGATCTTAGAATTTCCAGATCTATTCTTCTTCTTTTGCAGTTCGCGACCCATTTTCTATGATAGTAGATGATGTACGAAGTGGTGGGATGGAATTGGTTTGTTAGTGTTTTCGCATTCACGAACTCTCACTTCGAAAATCTTCAAATTAAAAAAATTCGAAGCTAGCCTTATCAGCTAGCTTATCATCACATGACTAGATTGATCGTTAACGTCTCGTGACTCTCAAAAAGCGTGACTCTTATCTCCCTGTTAATCTTCGTACTTCCCGTTATCAGGTATATCTTCATTATCTCCATCTAATCTTTGACAAGAGAGACTTATAAGTAGTGTCTTAATATATACGTACTTGCATCGCGATTAAGCAACTCACAATCACACATTTTCACATGTAAATATCTTCATCCCGAGTGGGCCCCTATACTTGTATCTAGCCATAATTGAACGAGGGTACATACATTGATTGCATTGCTTCCCCTTGCCCAATACTTGTCTAAGGGAAAGTCATCACGAAAGAACCCCCACCTCTATACCCACGACGTAAATACCGGTACCGGTATTAGATACTTATCAGGCATTATTGTTCGCATTATGATCTATACAATCTACACGAGAATGGCCTCTTTTCCGAGCTTCATCTCCGTCATACTTATGCCATTCACCTGTGGATAAATTTTAGGATTTTGTCTCGATGTTCATACTTGACAGTAGTATGTCGCTCCTACAATGATCATTAATGTCCGAAATTGAGGGCTATTAGGTGTCTTGCTACAAGGACGGGTAGATTCTGTGCACTTCGTAGTACCCCCAGCTAGTTACTTTTCCCTCTTCTCTTTACTTCAGCCTTTTGATTTTACTTTACATGATTGTCAATGAAGGGGAGATGAAAAGAGGCGAAGTCCTAAAAGGATCAACAGCCAATCCCAGCGCACCTAGGTAACGTTCTATCAGAAGATTTTTCGCTTGACAAGTGACTTGAGAAGTAGAAGAAATCTCGTGCGAAATCCATAACCAATCAACTGTGAGATGCTAACTGCAAAAGGATTTCGGAGAATACGGTGAGGTTCGGTAACGGAGAGCGCGATGAGGGGCTAGCAATAGGATTCTGTTCCCGTAAATTCTTCTTGATCCTCTACATTTCTGCGTCTTCAGAGTAGCTGCGCAAAAATCATAATGAAGACAACGGTATCATTATGATTTGCTTCACCAATATTCATCTATGTCTGTAGAGCAACTTTAGGCCAGGTCCGTCGAGCTACTGAGAAATTGATTGTGTACAGGCCCATTGTAGAACCTTGCGTTAAGAAAAGGTTGGCATATCTGAGACATTAGGAACGATAGCGTATCGGGGATATTACCCAGTTCTGACATCGCTACCGAGATAGGACAACAGAAACAGCAACAGCAAATAAACCAGAACTCGACAGGCCTTGCAAAATCGAAAGGACTTTTTGGCAATTAGGTTCTAATTCTATTGTTAATCGTTCCTTGTCATGGATTCCTACCCTTTCCTTACCGACATGACTACGTTATCATTATCATCACTATTGTGCCGTGCTCCGCGGGCCTTCTAAACAGTTGCACTTATTTAACATGTGCCTGCGAACCACATTGGTACAAATTGCCCGCCCGCGGAAAAATTTATGTATTTACTCCGGTAGATCGCGGAGAGGTGTCTTTAAACTTTTATTCGTACCTGAGATAGTTCGAGGCTAGATGATAATACAGCCACTAATAGTGATTTGGGAGATACGGTCGGGCCAGTCATATCTGAATAACGAGAACAGAAGGCTGAACGGCTCGTTCCTTACCTTATAACTCGCGATTAGGATGGAAGAAAGAACCGAAAAGTTTTGAATAGAAAACAAAGTGACCAAAGATTGATGTATCCCTCCGCTGGTTTCTCCCACTCCAGGCGGCCTAAAAAGCCATACCGAGGCATCTAAAGCCTGTTATCGGAAGAAAAACGGATCTCATGTAGGCACGGATTTGTCAAAATATATAGGTGAGCCGATTGGAAGAGCGCCGTGGATTCCATTTTAGCTATACCTTTTGTATGATAATACTGCTTTTCATCGTTATTCGGGGAATTCCATCGTGGCGCGAATTCCTTCTATGCATCTTTCGAAACCTTCTAGCTTATATCCACTACAGTACTATCAGATAGCGCCATCGTTAAGAGAGAGGCTTTACAAGGATTAAAGGGCTTAATAGCTGTGCTCGGTCTCTGATTTGCCGAATAGACCTGGGGAACAGCCACCCAGAATTAGTTTTATTTTATGCAGCTATTATTGTCTAATTTGTGTTGTAGTGGGAAACTGCAAAGGGAAAGAAAGATGGGAATCGAACGGAAATACGGCAACCCCTCTCCTTAAATTTGTTGATAGTCATCAAGGATTTCCTTTCATTCAAGGTCCTGCCTGTGTGTTTGATAGATCTGCAATTTTCTCCGAGTAGATTAGACCCTTAACCAATGGTCATGTGCATGTATTCGGTTTGTCAGAAAGATTGACTATTCTTATCATCGAGTTTTTATTAGCATTCATCCAAACTCCAGAGGGGTTTGTGAAAGGAAATGAAGATCATGAGGGGGGTTCCTAGTGTAAGGTGGTCCGAAATGAAGGCTAGTGGACGGCCAGACGCATAAAATATGGTGTATGATTGATATGAGTGGTTCGGAGAAGTTGATATCTTTTTGTAGATATTTCTGGGGGGAATATTCAACTGCCATACATGCGGTTGAACTAAAATCAAACTCGCTCTTGCGACTAGATTCGATTCGACCCTCTCAACGATTCTCTCATTTTCTTGGAGTTTTGCGTCTTCGAGCTCCCGCTGGAGAATATAAAAGAAGTTCGAAATGTGCGGGCAATCAACGAATCATATGCTAGCTTGCTACCCAACCCCATCAAGACCCACGGTGGTAAAATCTTCAGACATGAAAATATACGATACCCCTCATTAGGTTTTGTCAGTACGACCCTCTCCTGCATTCGGATGCAAATAGCATAAGTCCCTCTTATCTATTCGCATTCTTATCGGTTGTAATCAAACGCTTTGTGCCCTGATCGCACATTGCGTCAAACAGGGGTTGGAAGTTGAGTATCTAGTTATGCAAATTTCCCTCCCCATCACCTTCATCGTCTCAACAATCCTGGATGAAAGTCCCGATAGATCTTGTATTGTCACACTAACAATCTCGTCATAATGCAAATTTCGATATACCGGCGCGGGATGTCGATTCTTTCCAAGACGCAAGTAAAACAGAGCTAAAAAAAACTAAATATCATCAACGGCCGGGCAGATAATTCAAGCATGTATACGGCAGTACCGAGCAGCCAGGGGAGAAACAGAGCAACCATTTGCCTTCCCACCAATGCGATCACTAGTTGATTAATTGACGCCAGTGGCTTGTCGACAATTAACCTTACCAGTCACCTCTCATCTCCGAAATTCCACACCCACCTATTTTAAGCCCATATCTGTACCTATCATTTGCAAACTTCTCTCATCCAATAACTCGTAGGAGATCATACTAGCGAGATGGGATTTATGACAGACCAAATATATGAAAAACTGCTAGAACTAATCATAGCTTAGAACCCGGTCGTTGTATGAGTCTGCTGGCACTTCTTGAGATAGCTTCCGCAATAATGGCGAAATATCACCCCGGCTTTCAGATCAACCATCTACGGCACGGCACAGAATATCAACAGATATACCTCAGTGGATTGCTTGTGGATGCTCAGTGGATTGAGACATATTAAGCTTATTCACAAGAAGCTCACGATCCCAAGCCTCTTCAAGAGATTCACATCTATAAAAGTGGACCAATCTAGGTCAAAATCCTCAAAATAATTCAAATTTCCTCCAATCTTGTGTTTCCCAGACCAAGACTTCCTTCCACAAGCCAAAGGATAAAAATGATATTAATACAATGTTGTATTTATAGTAAGCAAAAGAAGCAATTATTCTGCATGGAAGGCTACGTTGTGCTTCCTCTGCCGACAGTTGATAATTTCTGATTAGTCGAATTATAGTTTAAATCATTCGGAGGTGTCAGTTCAAAATGGTCTCCGGTTCCTAGGACAGCCTGCTATTCCCACTTCAATACCCTGCCCACCCTACCCTACATCACAAGCTTTTAATATTTCCCCTTCCCCCCTTGCAAAATCACAGTGCTGATCCCCACCGGTTACTTGAATGTGCGCCGGGGCGGACCTACTGTCTAGGGGTTATCCATCGTCTAGCTCGGTTTGCTCCTCATAACTGATTGTCATGCCCACCATGAGTTTCCAAATATTGCAACCCCAAGCTTCAGCCAACGGCTTTTCTCCACATTCTTATTTCGTTCACTTGGCTACATTATACTATACCTTAATGGACTTGCATGTTTTTTGTCAATAAAACATCAAACTTTTACCTCATAACTTCCATCCAAAATGACTCTCCCTGTAGCATGTCCTCCTTCCTCTGCTTTGTCGGACCCGCCAACAGTTGCCCAACGCAAGCGACGCAGGAGAGCTCCAGCCAGCGGTGCTTCGGACGATTGTTTCGCTTGTACCAAACGTAACGTCAAATGTGACCGAAGAAGACCATACTGTTCACCATGCCTGGAAGTAGGAAATGAGTGCTCAGGCTACAAAACCCAATTAACCTGGGGTGTGGGAGTGGCAAGTCGAGGAAAACTTCGAGGTCTATCCCTCCCTGTGGCGAAATCTCCTCCTGCTCCCAAAAGTCCACCCATCACTCGTCCTCGAGCTGCTTCCACAATTGCAAGATCCTTAGACAGAAATGGAGACGGCGTTCGAGTTAAGTTGGAGAATCCAGGTTCTTCTGTGCCTATTAGTCCATTCATGACATATAATTTTGTCAATATGGCACCTCATGGAAATACTTCAACGACTACTCAGACCCAGATGTCAGATTGGAATATGTCTCCACCATCTCACCACTTCACAATCCCCAAATACCAGCCTGATACCCAACAACGCCAGATGCAAAGACAATTGCCTCCACAACTTCATCGGATACACACGCTTAGTATCGGGAGACCAGAAGGGTTAGGCCTTTCCAGTTCCGTGGATTCTTTGAGTCCATATCCCGACAGCGAGTATGCATCACCGATCAATCAATCATTCCAAAATGATGATGTTCCCTTTCTCAACAGTCCCGCCCCAATGTACAACAGTTACTCATCGAGAAACACTTCCATAACGGATCAAAGTTCAGATATTATGGGAAACTCACGTGGTCCCACATCATGTCCTGATCAATTTTATGCTCCGTCGGAAATGAGTTCAAGCTTAAGTTCTCATCAAAATATGTATGATATTTCAGAAGGTCGTCAACCTCACCGATCTCATCAAGGGTCTCCTTCAACGCATGGGATATTCTATGATGATGAAATGTTAGGTGAATATTTTTATTCAAAGCGTTCATTGAGATCTCCTTGCTAACTATTTCCTCACTAGCCATTCAAACTTCTCGCGAACCTGAAGTGTTTGCCACGGGCACCAGATCCAGTCATTTTGGATGGACTTCTATCAATGAAGATGATGTTGGTTCCCCCACGTCGGAAGCAGATACTTATCATCATATTACTGGGCATGATTCCATGTCATCTTCACTCATGTCTGAAATGTCACCTCGAATCTCATTCTTTTTAGATTACTACGAAAAAATCATCTGCCCGTCGGTAGTGGTCATCGACAGCCCCTCCAACCCCTATCGTGAGCATATCCTTGCTCTCGCCTCCTCAAGTCAAAGTCTCCAACATGCCATTTGCGCACTTGCTGCTTGCAACCTACGCATGAAGCGAAAGCAGTCACTAGGTCAAGATCATTGGCGTCAACCAATTGAACTCGAACTTCTAGATCGTATCAATGGTGGCTCTATTGGTCGACCAGCCTGCGCCAGAAGAGCCTCTACTCAAACAACTGTGACCGACTCCTCGAGTACCGACGCATCACTGCAAGAGGAATATCAGCATCGCTCTCTCGCCGTCTCCTTACTCAATCAACAATTAAGCGACCCCTCAAAAGCCCGCCACGACTGTGTCCTCGCCACCCTCTTTATCCTGTGCCATTACCGCATGTGCGAATCTGGCGTTGCTCAATTCCGTACCCAATTTGCCGGCGTCAAAAAGATACTTGGAATGCGGGAATGCGGAACCGAGACCGGTAATTGGGGATGGATGGAGTCTCTCTTCACATATTTTGACGGTATTGCCGCTTCAATCAATGATCGTGAATCCCAGCTCCAAGGTGGATACATTGAAATGCTAGCTAATCCCTCCAACTCCAATCACGCACTTGAAAACATGGCAGGCTGCGACGCCATTCTCTTCAAAACGATCGCTAAACTCGGACGTCTAAATTTACTGTCCCAACATCGTCCTGTCATGAATGATTCTATCCCCAGTCCCCCTCAACCAAATCATATGCACCACACATCCGGCTTCCATCGACCTCGTCTAGAAGGTCAAGCCCTCGTCGACTTCTACAACCTTCATTCCATGTCCTTTGATGGCAATGGCTTCGCCTCAACCATGTCTTTCGACGATGAACCTGCCTTTCCTCTCCAAAACCTCGCACCTCTCTCTCCCACATCCTGCTCTCCAACTTCATCCGCACTAACCTATATGTCCGGCGACGATGCCCGCGCCACTTTCTGGACTGAATGGAAAGCCGCGCGCCTCGCGCTCCAAGAATGGGAGTTTTCCCCCTCTCACATCGTCTCCTCACTCCCAGTCACCCCCACCCCAACACAACTTCGCGATTTTGGATATATATCTGAAGCATTCCGCTACTCAGCCCTCCTATATACCGAGCGCCTCGCTTGTCCCAAAACACCTAGCTCGCATCTGAATTTTCAGAATTTGGTCAGCCAGGTCTTGTTTTATGTTACGAGTCTGGAGACTAACAGTGGATGCGAGAAGTTTTTGTTATGGCCACTTTTCATCAGTGGGAGTGAGTGTGTAAATGAGTTGCAACAGAGTATTGTAAGGAGCAAGTGTAGGGAGATTATGGGGAGGTCGGGGTATCTTAATAATTTGGCGGGGTTAGAGGTATTAGAGAAGATGTGGGCGGAGGGGAAAGATGGACGAGCATCTCCAGATGGGATGAGGAGTCAAGGGGGACCTTTCAAATGGACTAAACATATGGAGGGAGTGGAGGGCGAGTGGATCATGGTTTGAGTTGTCAATTTGGTAGGGGTGTTGGCTTGTGAGATTTGGGGGTTATGATCTGATGACTGCTTACTGTTTCAATCTTGCTACGATAACATACATTGTCGTTCGTATCATATATATACCACGTTTTTCATATTACCGGTGTTGCGTGGGCTTTTTTCCTTTTCATGTTTTTGTACTTACGACCCTTATCCTTCGTGCAGCAAGATGGTGGGAATTGGATTTATTATTACCTTCTATTTTCTCGAGGGAGACTTTAGATTATGGAGTGTGTGGTCGGCGGCGGAAAAGATCGGTGTTGATGATGATGATGATGATGATGATGATGATGGGATGGGGGAAAGAAAATTAGGTTGGTAGCGGGCGTCACGGTTGCGGAAAATGAATGATGCCTCCTCAGTTATGTTATATTCATGTTGTATCTCATGTCTTAGGAATCATGTCACAGAAATGAAAGTTTATGGAAATTTCGCTGCAATGATTGATATCGTTTGGGTTAATGAATGCTTTAATTCATTGCTCATAGGGAGGCTTGATATCTATAGCATATCTAGCATACACATATCTAGCATACCGAGATATCTCTTCTATACAAAAACTTATCAGCTATCATAATTCCACGTCATCTAGATATTCAACTTATTTTCATACTTCAAGGATCATCATGCATATACGTACATACGTATATGCATACATACATACACCTTGCAACAAACTCATATTTCAATTCCAAAAAACGCACAAATCCCAAGCTAGAAATTCTCCTCTGTATCAATTATATTGATGTGCATATAATATGCATATCCCATCCCCCATAACATCGGCTCCGAAAAGAATGGGATGAAACGCTGAAAGAATTAAGAATATTTATGTACTGTACATTAGGGTTGGGGCATTTTTGCATTATGCTTTATAAATAATGCAAAAAACTTTCTCGAAATTTGTCGACGCCAGAAAGAGGAAAAGAAAAGTTCAAAGTCTCACTATATGAAGGACTTATGACATTTGGAAAGGAATGGGTAGGTAAAGTCTTGAGTAATAAATTTTGTAAAACAGTACCACTAGAATTCGTCAAAACCCCCCCTCTTCCGAATAAGATTTCTCCAAAAAACTTTCATCTTGACAAATGTAATGGAAGACCTTGCCCAAAAGCTAAGGTTGTTGCCACATTTTGTGCGAGACAGTTCCTAATGTCTTATGTATGATGTAGGCTGTCCAGTTATCTATGGAATTCATACTGGCCTCAAGTTTCGTCACTCGACTGAAGCATCTACATGTATCTACAGTCCCGATTTCTATGATTGGGATATAAATGAGGCTATTCGCTCGATGCAGTATGGTTCTTGAGTACATATTGTCACTCATTGAATATGGCTATCACCCAATATCTCAAGTTTAACGTTCCCCCAATTACGATACAATAACAGTGTGACTTCACATCATATCGAGGCCATTTAGACTTTAGGTGCCCCATTTAAAAACATGATAATTTTGTGGGTATCCCGAGAGAGATTGTATATGCGCTCCAAGTCACTCGTCATACCAATATCTGAATATCAGAAACGTTCTACACGAGTAGACAATCCACAACTTCAGACCGAGGTTCGGGTATCGTGAAGCGGACGTAAAGATATAGAATACCTAGAGGACAACCCGATCTGCATTCTCCAACTTGAAGAATGCCAGCGAAAGATTGTCGATAGTATATGTGGACCATGCCGCATATCAAGCGCTCGAGCCAGCCACAACAAGACACTAGACCCGAGAGTAATAAGGTTATGAATCTTATGATGGATCGAAATCGCTCCACCTCAACTCAAGATACTGATTAGCTTATCAAGGGCAACTTTCTACCGAGAGAATGGAGCAAAGTAAAACTGAACCTTCAAATCACATGCAGGCCTTATATTAATGTGACGCCAAAGTCACGACATCTATCTGGGCATGCAGTGATAATGCCAAGAGCGGGGCCACCAAATGAAATGCCCCTTTCTCCTCCATTCTCATCACAGCTCCCTCCGGAATCCGGACATATCGTATCGCATCCATACATCCATCCATCCATCACATCACATCACTCCCGAGCCACATACCCCTGCCGTGCCGTGCCGTCCACAAACTCGATCTCGACTTACTACAGTACTCATCTAATAGTACGTCTAGACTTTAATCATTACACTTCCACACCATTCCAACTTCCACCAATCCCTCCGGTATTCCTCCCCACCCCGCCCCACTACACTACCATCCCTACCTTTCCTCTTTCCTCGTTCCTCCCTATCTCTTGGCGCTCAACGGAATAAAGTGAAAGTGCCGAAACGGCGCGGACCAATTGAACCATTTAAGTTCGAGCCAAGCTTTTTCTCGTATCTGCAGGTAAATCCTTAGTGCGCCTACAGTACTCATAGTCTCATACTGCCAGAAAGTTTGCAACTCGGGAAGTTAAAAACTAGGCTATTCCTGTTGTAGTTTACCACTGTGTGGCACGTGCTAGCTTACCCGAGTTGCGGACTTTCTGGCGGCATGAGTTAACTGCAGACTGCAAGTGAGGCATTTCGACAATTCCAATGTTCCATATCGTATTGTGAAAGATCCTCCCACTTTCGAACGAATGCTTGTTTCTTCTACGATCAATGTACAGTAGGGTTGGGCGATTTATACAAAGCAATTAAGCATTATAATAATATATATAAATAAAGCAAAATACGCTTTATATTCGTAAAGCGGATCAAATTCTGTATGATCTATAAGCTAGTGGACGGAAGAGAGCCGTCTGTTCCGAATAAGCTTTATAAATAAAGCTAAATGGCCCCTTTCAAGTTGTTCCTCCCTTCTCCGATTCTCTGCAAGTTTGACCATGAATTAAATTACTTAATTCACACTTCTCATCTTCATGATGACTCCAACCCAAAATCAGTGAATAGATAAAGAAGCGATGTAGTTCTAGTAGCTCCATTATCAATGGAAATTGTAGGAGGAAAAGCAAGTCCGCAAGGCTCAAAGCAACTAACTTTGGATGGATGAATACGAATGGGAAGAAAAGTGCGATCGAAGGCTCCGGCTTTGAAGTTTATACTTGTATCAAACAAACTGGAACAATACTAAACCATGCTCATCAACAGATAATCTACAGTAGTCCTACTTTGATTCGCAAAAGCAATAAGATATCCCATGATTACCTACCCAGACTGAACATTCCAGACCAACTATTCTCTCAAAACCTAACCACCATATCATATCATCAAGCCCCTCACCCACCCGCTCACCCCCCTCCTCACTCCCCTCACACTCCTGATCCTTCTACTACTCCTACTCCTACTCTTACTCCTACTCATACTACCGCTCATACTCCCACTCCCCCTCCAACACTCACTTTCCACTTTCCACCTTCCGCTTTCCCACTCTTCCCACTCTTCCCACTATTCCCACTACTATATATTGATATTCATATCCCCGTCAAACAATCCATATCCATATCATTTCTTTCTATCGTTTCCGGGCTTTAAGTTAGTAAGTTTGATTCAAAAAATTTGAGTCTCCTCTCCCTTTTCTTTCCCAATTGCACTAGAGGTTATAAACAAGACTAAGATCAATAGGTCAACAAGTTCCTTCAAAGAAAGAGGTTTGACTCTGTCATGTTTGATGTTGATAGATACAGAAACTAAAATGTAATCACTGTTTATATTGCGTATAGGAATTCAAGTTAGAATCCAAAATAAAACAGGAAAAGGCATATCTGTTATTCACTACGCTCAGCATTTCTACAAACAGACGATGAACGCAAGCATGAGTATCTTCCTTGGTTTTGGTTGACATTGACAAGAGATAGAAGTTTCAAAGTCAAATTACACAAAGGACTCATGTATTGCAGGAGGAGTGAGGTAGGTAATTATTAAATAAGGAGCAACTAATGCCACTAAAATTTGTATTGCTTCCTGTCCTAACAGTTCATAGCTTGGTACCTAAATTAACATGTATGGCCTTGACCTGAGAATAACCTCTAAGTCCCTCCTCTCCAAGTTCCCTACCAATGCCACTTTGCTTAACACCACCAAAAGGTATCCTGAAATCAGAGTCTTGGCTACTATTAATCCAAACCATTCCCGCCTCGATTCTCCTTGCAAGCTTATGTGCTCTCTCCAAATTCGTTGTGAAAATTGCGCTACCAAGACCATATGTCGTATCATTTGCCATTTCCACTGCTTCATCCTCTGTCTTGAAGCTAGCAATAACACAGAATGGCCCGAAAACTTCTTCGCGGTAAATCTTCATGTTGGGCGTGACATCTGTGAAGACAGTGGGGGTAATGAAAAATCCCTTGCCCGAAGGATGGGCGTTTGTGAAAGCTTCACCTCCTGAGATGAGGGTGGCGCCTTCATCCTTACCTGTCTGAACGTAACCTAGTACACGTTCGTATTGAGCTTTAGTAACTTGAGGGCCTTGGAATGTGGTTTCAGCGAATGGATCACCAACAACGGAAACTTCTTTGACTTGTTTCTTGAAGGCGTCGATAAACTTATCGTAAATGGAATCCTGTACAAGGATTCTAGACGTGGCGGTACAGATTTGACCTTGGTTCGACATGATACCTAGGAAGGATTAGCAAATGGGAGATTCGAAGGATTGTGTTACAGAAGAAAAGAACGTGACACAGCATGCGGTTTTCGGAATAAAAACGTACCTAAATGCGCCCATTTGACAGCCTGATCGAGATCTGCATCCTCGAAAACTATCAAAGGTGACTTTCCTCCCGTCTCTAAAGTGATATTCTTCATGGTACCAGCAGCCATCTTCATAATCTCCTTGCCTGTACCAGTACTACCGGTGAAGGCCACTTTATCAATATCTTGATGCGTTGCGATTGCAGCTCCCGCTTCTCTACCATACCCATTTAAAATATTGACCACACCTGGTGGAAATCCCGCTTCCTTGATCAAATTTGCGAAATAAAGAATGCTCAATGGAGTTTGCTCTGCAGCTTTAATCACCACAGCATTACCACAAGCCAAAGCGGGACCTAACTTCCATGCAGCCATACCTAATGGATAATTCCATGGGATGATTTGGCCACATACTCCCACTGGTTCCTTGATTGTGTATGCGAATTTCGCAATGCCAGTATCTATCACTTGTCCATGTATTTTATCGGCATATCCTCCATAGTATTTGAACACAGCTTCGACCTCTGCAACATCACCAAGAGCATCGCCAAAAATCTTTCCATTGTCCCAAGTCTCAATTGTCGCGAGGATATCGGTGTGTTCGGAAATGATCGTGGATAGTTTAATCATGAGGGAACCGCGATCGGTTGGGGACATATCGCGCCATTCGGGGTTTCGCATTGCTGCGCGAGCTGCTTTGACTGCGGTATCGACATCTTCTGCGGAGGCAGCATATACTGATGCAATCTCTGATTCATCTCTGATCATTAAGTTAGCAGAGTCGTAACATGCCGAGTTGGTGTAATATACGAAGGATTGATAGATGTGATCTTTTGGCCAGTGCTACTTTTCACCCATTCATTATTGATGAATAGTCCAGTTGGCTGAGTGTATTTCTTGCCATTGGGGGCAGTAAGTTCAACAGTGAGATCAGACATCTTGGCAAATGTACTGCTGAAGGATCTGTGGTAACGTTGTGATGAAAGGCTTGAGGTTCTCGGAGAAAATTCAGTCTTCACTTGAGGAGCTGTATTAGATGAACGTGAGGTGAATCTTCGAGATGCTGTACAGCGCAGATATGATTGCAGAGAAGGAATAACTTTGAACATCTGAAGGAGGAATTCATTGAATAAGAAGATATACAAAGCTTCTCTACTAAAGTCACCATAGGTTGTGCAAGTGCGGGGCTTGTATCTAATTGATTGATTGATTGTTTGCTTGGTTTGTCAATGTTGCAGCAGCTTGGTGCTTGGTGCTTGGTGGGATAAAAAGATAAGGCCAATTGATGACAATTATCTACTGTACGGTACTCGAGTAGTGGGGGTTGGACCTTCCTACTTAGGTTCCCCGTAGCATTATAATTCTGGTATTAATCGCCGTTATTGTTATCTAATCCAGAAGTTTCTGTGCAGTATTCAAACATTTATCGGATATCAAAAAGTGATGATAATTATGACATATATGATATTCGTTAAATGGGGTTTTCCGGCGCTACGGAAAAGAACTTCTGGAGTGAGACCTTTACACCTCGGGTACTCCTTGCTGCATTGCATGTAAGTACGCCTCTCGCCGACCTCATATATATGCACAACGTGAAAAGGGTCAAAGATGCGAAGTAAAGATGATATAAATTATGGCAGTAATATTACAACTGCCTGCCTATAGGCCAAATAAAGGCTGTCCCCTTAATTCCTCCTTGACAAAGGCATCATAAACTTGAAGTTATACACAATATCTTTGTACAGTCTGATGATTTTTGTATACGATAATCCAACCTCACACAACCCCATTGTCTTCTAATACAGCCTTCTTCCTCCCATCCCTCCTTTCTTATATGCCCGAGACCCCAATTTTGCCTCCTTGTTCGCTTCCGCGAAATATTATGTATATGTGTTCATATACTTTAAAATCCTCCAACCAGATAGTTCCCTGCTCGTGTCTAGGGGCATCCCCATACTACCCAAACAAATAAAATAACACTTCCAAATTAACACGACTCCTGCTAGTTCCCAACTAAAAACGGTAACACAAATAAATGATGTTTCGAACAATTCCACAGGGTATACACATTCTCCGGTCAGAAAAGAAACGTCTCGCATTTACAAAAGAAACAAAAGAAGGTAAGCAACAGAATCAGTCGCCAGGGGGGTATAATTAATATAAGAGGATGATAAAAGCAAAATAGGAAGGTTCGGTCGCCCGAGGCTATGCAATTCTTTTTTGCGGAAATCTTGCGATAGATATGTATAGTGGAGTGTCGTGTGAAATGGTGAAGATATACATGTTGAAGGTGACTATCATATAAGTAGATTTTATAGAAGTGATCGCTTTGTATATCTGGAGAAAACGTATTAATATTGAAAGTAAAAACGTGAAGTTTGAACGATTGGAAAAAACGTTGATGTGCTGTTTTTTCCATCAAACATATTATAGTAATATCGAGAGAAAGTAAAATTATCTTCGTCCGCCACTTTCTTGTTTGGGCCATGCTCGGTCGTATGGCCCTCGCGAATACGAATCGAATGAAGGGGGGCCGGCCGATATCGATGGAGTCGATACTCCTGTAGTTGAGCCTGTTAAAGGATTATCGATTCGTAGAGGTGGTAGGCTAGGTGGTCCTTGACCATGGGAAGATGGAAAGCCAGTTTGGACGGGTGCTAGAGTTGACGCTGGAGAGTGCGAGTATGAGACATTCATAAAGTCACCCTGTGCATCAGTTCTTCGACGCCTTGGTGGTCTCTCACCGCTATCAGGACCTTGGAAGCTCATTGGCGGTCCGCTAGGTGGAGGAGGACCGGGATAAGACATTGGCCTTATGGGACGAGGACTCGGCGGCCCATGAAGAGCCATATCTCTTGTTCCAGGGTTTCGAAGCAACATGTCCCGGAATCGGTCCCTCTCTCCTCGGTAAAAATCCCTCTCTCCTTCGGCATCTCTCACTCTTCGTTCCAAATCTCTAGTTTGTGATTGAAGTTTTTCGATGTTGGATGAAGCCTCCTTCTCCTTTTCCTTTCTGCGTTGTCGAAAACGGGCGGATGCTCCTGCGTTGCGCGCACGCTTCTCGTCAGCTAAACGCGATGCTTGGTGCGTGTCCACGGGTACATGATAAGCCACGCCGTGGGCCGTGGTTATTGTCAGGACACCGTAGGGCTCTGAGGCAGAAGCCTGCCTTGAGCTTGTATTGGAGTGGAGTGAGGAGCCAATCTGAGAAGCAGTGTACGGACCTTCTGATGCCGCAGGCGGTGCTTGTAATTGTAATCCACTCCCTTGCTGTACTGAAGAACCAAAACTCGAACCTGGAAAATAAGACCCACTTGTCTGCGGATTCTGTCCACTCTGATGATAAGGATAACCGGACGCGGGAGAAGTCTGGCTCGGCGTTTGAGAAGATGCTGAGATGCTAGGACTAGCGCTATGTTTTCCACGTCCTGGAGCTTGCATCTGAGAAGTATCTGCACGTCGATCAACAGGCGTTGTACCTGTGGGAGGAAATCCATAATGCTGAGTCTGAATTTGCCCGGGCGGCGTCGGTATAGAGGGGATCTCTGAAATGGGAGTTTGCCCTAGCTCTGGCCTTCTGGAGGGTAGAAAGGGAGACTCTTGTGCATTGATAGTCCCGTGAGCCGGTGCTCTACCTATACTAGCAGGTCGAGGTGATCTGGGGGTTAGCATTCTGCGGGCTGGGCCCCTTGGGAAATTTGGATTAAAACTATCTAATGAAGGCGAAGTGCTAATGGGGGGGCGATTGGGGTAAGGATGAGTAGTTGCCACCAAAGGGCTTGCGCCAAAATGTGAAGTTGGCCTGGTTGTAGTAGAGAGTGGTGAGTCTGTAGTGCTAACACTCAGTCGGCGAATGGAATCTGATGCGCTTTCAGGTTCTGTCGGGTTCAAAATTGAATGTACACCAAGATCGCGGGATGGTCCAAAGGACCTCCAGTCCTCGCCAGTTGATGCAGAGTGAAGAGTCCGCGATGAAGGGGATGGTAATGTATGACGAAGCTGTTGCAAACCTCGGTTGTCCTGCTCTGTTTGTCTGTCTGCTTGTCGCCCTCCATGTCGAGGATCATCTCGCACCTGTACTGGTGGGAGAGTAATCTTTTGACTTTGTGATGGTGAGCGAGATGCAGGACGAGACGCAGAAGGCCTCTGCGACATCGAGTCCTGATCCCCTAACCCTTCTTGGTCTTGAGGACCGGGACATTGACGTTTTCCCTCGCCCTCCCAACTCTGCTGGTAGCTGTGAAGCTTAGAAACAAAATCCGAAAGTCGTGTCTCAAGCAAATCAGAAGATTGTGTTCCGAGAAAGCGATTTAGCACTGGAGATGTTTGCGCGTTATCGGCAAAAGCAACGAAAGAAGAACTTTCGCGCAATGGGCGACTTAAAGGACCTTGAACAGCCAGATCGAATATCTATGGCGCGAGCTTGCCAATGAGGCTTTTCAGCGAGCGGTGAGGGGTCAGCGCTTTATCCTGCTATTCTCAGCTCTGTCATTCGAAGAATTCAATATCAATCGTCAAATGGAAAAGCATTGCTTGTGCGCATGAGTGTGATTATTTATGTATTTGTATCAATTCCTGTGAGGTGAAGTGGTCCGACAGGGATTCTCTCGGGAGCATGAGATGTGACCGTGAATACGTGAATCGCGAAGGCGGGCCTTGCCTCGAACCAAAAAGAGAGGAATGACTTGTAATACTGTGAGGCAAACTCACTGAGCATTAGAGATGAACAGAGTGGATGCCATGGCCAGTAGTGTGGAATGAAACGAAGGCATAACGAAATAAACATACAGATAGGTGGATATTCAAAAGGTTGGCGCACCACTGACGGGTTTTACGAGTAAAAAAGCTCTGTAAGTGGTAGTTGTGCACGGAAAGAATGTCAGAACCAAGTTCTATCGGATTTCTACAGGCTGATGCGGCAGTCTGTCTGTAAAGAAATACCAGAAAATGCAGAGATTGGTGAAGATGGATGATTGTAGATGGAAGAATGTGGTGGATGACGCTTTTAGCTCTGCACAGCTTTCTGCATGGAGGAGGAAGACCCCAAGCTTTGTGGTTCTTTGAACCGTCCCATCCCACGCTCATTGCTCACAGACACTGACCCTACCCTTCACCGCACCAGCACCAGAGTTCATGGAATTGTTTTTCCAGGGTTGTAATGAAGCGGATCCTTTTTTTTTCTCGAGGCACCAGCTGGGGGTTGCTTGTTGGCTGCAGGCATTGTAGCATTTCAAGGTACCAGGGCTTAAAGGTATCCTTTCAAGACTAATTTTTAAACACAATGTCCCAGGAAACTATTTTCTGGAGCCATACCGTGCTTGGTTCCAGCATTCGGAAAGCGGGAGGCCACGCGCAGGAGATCCTTGTGTATCACGTTATATTATGGATAGACTACATTGATATGTTCTCCTTCGAGCAAAGGGCGCTTAATAGAAAAAGCTTTAGCTGTTGTACTTTCCCTAGGTAGGTAAATGTTCTTTGCATCATTTTGTGACGAATCTCCATATAGATACTTGCGCGCATAGCACGATAATGCATATGTCTTTGTAGATGCATAATCTCCCCGCTGCTAGAGGATTATATAAATGAGTTGTAATCTTATATGGTAAAAATCATCACAGTGTGATCGAATTAGAGGCTTTTGTGGGTGAAGATAATTGAAGCTTGAAGCCGCCTGGGATGTTCTTACTAGAAAAGATAAGAGCTACTAGCTACATTCTTCGATAATCAGTGCGCTGAAGGAATTGGGAAATACCGGTAGGTGATTAGAGGTGGAAGGTGGGTGATGGCTATCCTGCATTATAGAGACCTAGTTACAAGTTTAGTACAGGCTAAAGTCTTACAAAGTCGTTGCCGAGCTCGCACGTTCTTCCCATGTTACGCCCTGCAGAAATACGGAACTTTGATTGATGAACACCGTATCGCTTTGCATTAGTATATCCGCCCTCTGCAGGACAAAATCAGTGTGGTTGGTAACTTTTCAACGTGGTGACCAAGTTACCACAAGCTCAAGTCTAGGTGGGAACTATACTCCATATGCATAAGGAATCCTGCAAATGAAAAGTGTAAGGAAAAAGTAAGAAGACGGAAATGGCCATTTCTCGCTCCCAATTCTTCTATTCGATCGATATTCCTCTTTTTGATCAAGACATCGGGATTTACAAGGGGAAAAGCTTTGATATCTCCAAGTAAGACTGATGTCTATTGGCGAATTGATTTCAAATATTGATTGAATTTAATTCTCTCATCCCATCGCCACAGCCACCGAGTAGAAGGACCCGAGAATTCTGACAGCAGGGAGACTGTATGGCAGAGCTAATGACCATTGAAACTTATTTCAATCAAAGATCCTTATAATGCCTAATTTCCTATGTTTTCCTTAGCCCCCTAGTAATCGACTTTTAGCTGATTAGCACAGCCTATTAGCCGTGCAAAGTTCAATTGAACAGCTCAAGCTCAATTATTATCGTTCAATTACCAGTGTGTTCAGGTCTTATAAATCCTTCGGAAACTTCTAAGATCGCCCAGAGTTGTGACCTCGTATGCCAGGTACCGAGTACAGTATGCATACAATCAAATCGGAAATATTATACAGTAACATTCATCTTCTAGAACAGAATTTCATGAACTAGAACTTTGAAATAAACAGGAATTGCGGACCCCGGTGATCTTGGATCTTACTTCTTACCCATGTCGACAATTTGATCCGGTGGTCGTACGCTGGCTTGGCCATACTATATCTTCACACTTATTTTGGACCAGAGCACCGGTGAGCGGCAGCAAGATGAGCTGCATAAGTTCCAGTCTTCTACGCACTGATGTATGTATGCTTGGGGGATCCTGGAGGGCGCCATCGCATGGAAGGTTAGACATCAGATTCGCAACCGCTCCAAACAATTTTAGATACCAAGCATTTCCACCCAAAGCATTCGTCAACATCAATCGCCTTCTCCGATTAGATTGCGTAACGCGGGCAATAAAGTCAGTCACAGAACAGGACAGCACATATATGACTTTTATCTCTTCGCACCAGAAAGGGAACAACCTTTTCATCCGGCTCTACAGAAAAAGAAAGTCATGCGCCACGCGCCGTGCCGCTGACGATACCACCTCAAAAAGATGGTCCGCATAACAATCACACAGCGCGCATAGCTGCCCAAAAGGCATCTGTACCTGATCCATGGAGATCACATTTAATGTCATATGATGCCTGTAGATCTAAACTCAAACTCTATGGTACAATAGTATAACTTTCAAGCGGTCGTGGCGGTCTCATTATGCTTGTATAAAAATATTCACCAGGGGAATTCTACAACCGCAAAACGTTCGATGAAACACTGACATATTGTGATGAACTTCGAATGCATATAAGATAATCTAATCTCTCAAGGTGATTATCGATACGCCTTACTCGTCCCTCATCATCCTCTACGACTGGTTACGTCTCTCCGTTTTCATGAGCGGACCCTACACTCGGTACCAAGCTATCATAAAATTCGAAAGAACCTGTTGGGGAAGCCCTCCATAACAACTTCTTGCGTTGGCA
Organism: Sclerotinia borealis F-4128; assembly: GCA_000503235.1. Classification (NCBI taxonomy): domain Eukaryota; kingdom Fungi; phylum Ascomycota; class Leotiomycetes; order Helotiales; family Sclerotiniaceae; genus Sclerotinia; species Sclerotinia borealis. The sequence continues at coordinate 146,999 of KI628584.1, read as the reverse complement.
AAAATCCAGGAAATTTCGCGAGGTTCATGTTAATTAATGAATGCTATATTTGCCAGATACCTACCTACCTTTATCGACCATGGGAATAATAGGTTATCGGCTTGAATCTAAGCAAAACATTTCAAAGCTCGAGGTCTGAGGAGAGATTGATAGAACCAAATTCAGGAAGGTCAATTATTTATTATTAATTTAGGTTCGGACTATTGGTATCTCATCTTAGGATTCTTAGCGTAATTACTCCTTGTACCATGTTAAATGTTAGATCCCCGTACCATGGATGATTGCAAACTCCATAAAACTCTAAAACACAATTTGTTATTACAGTATTTAGTTGACCATTAATTCGAAGTTCGAATGAGACACTAAACCTTTGCCTTTAGGCTAGCTTTCGGTGAACCTCAAATAAACGAGGAGTTATGAAGGGGTGGCTTTCGTTTTCTACAAATGTTCCTTTTCGGTAGCTTTCCTGATTCCTACGGGCAGGCCTACGTCGTCTGATGTAATTGAATAATTATATTCGCTCCATTGCAACTTATATCCAGTTTTGATTGATGCCGGCAATCCCAGTGAATTGGACTCGAACAAGCTTAGCGCCATCTAACACTTCATCATCGGCTTTCCAGAACCTCTTACGATCCACTTCTACAAAATCAGCTTGTTGTTTTCATTTATCAAGTTTTTAAGGTCATCGGATTCCCTAACCCAAACTAATACGGCTCACCAACCCTCCATTTTACTTACCATGGAATCTGCAAAGTTAGATTGACAGAACCGAAAAATGTCATCAACTTCGGCCCTTGACCTCGATGCATTATGATAAGTAAGGGAGGGAGGATATTGGACAGCGGTCTATGCGAGCAATGCAAGCTCACACTTATGCAGACCATATTATACGACTGTGACAGTGCCAAACAACACACAACCACCACAATTGAAGGGAAATTTTAGGGAATAGCAAGTCTCCTTCCATCTCAAGTCTACAAGGCGAGCCGCCAATGCTATAAATTGGAATATTCAGTAGGTAGATGATTCTTCCATCCCAATTGACGAAGAGACAAACCATCTCCAATGCTGTACATGGATGCAAATTATGAGGCGAACTAGGATGATTGGCCCTTTAATGCTTGGCTTTCATGAAGAAGCACGTTGTAAATCCCCGCACGTGCAGATACCGCATATGTACTCCATAACGGACACGCAGCGGGAGACAAGTCGCAGGAAAAGACAGTCATGTGCTTTTCGGAACCAATGCCATCATCTTAATACCCGGGACCATGTCAAGCGCGACCACCACTGGAACTCTCAACGTCCCAGCCACCACGTTCGATTCGGCAATACAAAACACGAGAAATGAAGAGGCTAGGACCTGGATAACTTGGTAATGATAATATAATCTAAGCTTCCGGAGATATCAGAGCCGCTTTATCATACCTGACAATTGTTATTTGTTATATCTGATCGGGATTTGTTGTCATACTATCCAGAGGAGGATCCGAGTCAACATTTCGGTGTGGAAATGAACCTTGGAATATTTGATTCCGTGGAGCTTCACACCAAGTCAACATGACTTTGCAAGATTGATATCCACATTGTCTTACTGTTGTGTAACTTTTATGACTTAGGTAATGTGTACACCGCGAATTCCCGTTCGGGGAAGTGAGCAACACGACATGATTCGATACCGAAATAGAGAGATAGCGCAATACAAGAACAAAGCATTTCTTGCTTCCTTATATTAACCTTATCCATGTGCACGCCATCTGCATCTCTCGTCTGGAAACTATTCAGTCACGTGAACGTACCAGGTATCGTCGAAGATTCGTCTATTGCCTCAGCAACGGTCTGTTTCTCCACACCATCCAGAGCCTGCGAAAAACGCATGGCGAACAGCGGTCTGCCTGTTTATCTTTGCTACTATCTAATCCTAACGTGTATCATCCGAATCTGCAAGTCGTCAATAAGTCTTATGAGGTCCGGGATTGACTCTCTCTTGCGCAATGTGACGAGATAGCGCCAAATTGACGATTCTCATGCGTGCGTTCAAAATCGTATCCACGTTTGACACGCAAATATCCGATTTAGGCCTACTTTGGAAATCCCCGACTGTCGGTGAAAGGCGAAGAGACAAAAGAGAGTTCTGGCCCCAGCGGTGAAGATTCTTCGCTGGCGCCAGTAGCAACATCATCATAAATGACAGCGTCGTGAGATTCGCTTTCGATATATGCGCACCTCAACCTCAACCCAGCCTTGCAACATGATGTCTTTAATTTCTCAGTGGGTGATTACACGCGCTTCTTTATTGGCAATCTCTGTATCACTGCATCAGTTCACCTGCTTTAGCGCTGGTCGATCGTGCAAAGTCTCGGGATATCCGAAGAGTTTCTAGTGATATCCAGAATTTATGGCTTATCACAGGTAGTAAAGATTAATAGCCATTGAAGCCATCATCAGGATTGTATTCCAAGATTCTTTTTGCTGGATAATTGATTCCAGGTCCGAGCACTTGGAAGACCATATAATCAGTTATAGAGCAATATCTTATTATACCGAATTCCTACAAATAATCCCAAACCTCAAACTCTGATCTCACAGTCTAGGCAATATAAGGCCGCGATTTGAGCTTCATAAGACACCTAAAATGAAGAAGAAAAGCCCCAAACTTCAATTACTTGTAAGCTACACCAGGGTCGAATGATGAAAAGGTGTTTAAACTTAGGTCTTCTGTTGACCTTAACGGCAGCGAATAATACCAGCTACACCATTCCTTCCACGGAACATCTACAAAGCGGAGTCATCGGCAGAGCCCGAGAAACTCGGTTGGTTCAATGGATCATAAATAATGGAGAAAGTGGGCAATCAAGAATTAGAGGACAACATGGCGACACGTCAGAGAACCTGCACCAAAAATCCTTCTCCAATGCGACGTGTTCCTTCCGGATAGCAAGTCATATGCGACAAAAACACACGAAGATATGGCACAGGGAGAACACAGTACAACCACTAACTCGAAACTATTTCAAACGAGAACTTTGACAGGCAAGACCAATCAATAATCAAAGTAGTACAGTAAAGGTAACATCAGAAACAGTATATTATTCAACCATCGTATTTCAATAGTAGAAGAATCTTCTCAAGGCTCATAAGGCAATAAGCATGTATCTCGAACATGGAACATCTGCCAAATTTGCCTTTTCTGCAACGACGGAGAGAGGCCCGGCGTACCGAATATTGCCAAATTGCAGCACAGAATCACAGTACAACCTATATGAAAGCGATGGTATATCAAAATGCAGAAATACTTATTTCCACTCTTCTTTCCGATAGTATTAGGTTGTTTGGAATACTTTTCACGAAGCAACCATTCGAAATTCCAATTCTCGCTGAAAAGATTTTCCGATGTGGTGACATCAGTCAAGTTGCTTCCCCCACCAGACATTCCCCCGCTGTTCTGTGAGTGACAACTGCAATATATCAACATCTATCTATCTGTATCTCCGGACTCAGATTTCCAAGCAGCATTAGATTAGGTCTCGAGCCTCATGTCTAGTAATACCTTAGCCATGTCTTCCATAAAAATATGGACAGTCACAGAACCCTACATCAACCCACACTGTGGCCTCGGTGAAGCACCATTCTATGAGCCCTCCACTAACACACTCCGCTTTGTGGACATCAAAAAGAAGCATTTTCACACAATTGATCTCAATGTTGGCCCATCGTCACTCAAGACCATGCAGCTAGATATGCCTGTCGGTGTAACAGCCGATATTGAGGGTATAGACTGTACCGATAGGATATTGGTGGGTGGCAAAAGTGGGATTTATGTATTAAGGAGGAGCGATGGGGAGATGAAGTTGTTGAAGAGGTTTTATGATAGTGAGGAAAGAGATGAGAGATTGAGAAGTAATGATGGGGCCGTGGATCCAAGTGGGAGGTTTTGGGTTGGAACAATGAATGACTTTTGGGTGGGGGAGCCACAGAGTGAGGGTGGGTGATATTTCGATTTCTGCTTGATATTAAAGGGGAAGCTTGAGTCATTGATACCCGACAGAGACCAAGTGGTCAGGCATATCTTTTTCGTCTCCGAGTATCTCACTCTACGGTCGTGTGATGTGCGGCGCCTTTGAAACATGCTGATATCCTTGTGCCGTATCTGCTTGGTGCTAAATCTAACTTGCTTTAGGCACTATGTTCCGCTTCGACAATGATCTCACACGTCACACTATTCGTGAAGGTCTCACTATTCCCAATGGAATCGGCTGGTCTGCCGACCAGAAGACTCTCTACTTCACCCACACAACCGAGCAAACAATATGGGCGTATGACTACGACCCCTCTACTGGTGACGTCAGTAACCAACGAGTTTTTTGGAAACATGATGGTGATGGGGAGCCCGATGGATTCAAGCTCGACTCGGAAGGGAATATCTGGCAATGTATATTTGGAGAAGGGCGTGTGCTGAAGATCAACCCCGAAGGGCAAGTCGTTGGCGAGATCAAATATCCAACGAAGTGTGTTACATGCCCAGTATTCATCGGCACGGAATTGTGGGTCACGAGTGCGAGTGATGGAGGCGATGAGTATGCCGGGGCGTTGTTCAGGGTCGATGTAGGAATTGGTGGACGGAAGGACTTTAAGTTCAAGTTAGAGAAAGGAAGCGTGGAGTTGTAATGCTATGAAGTATGAAGAGCCGTCTTGATAGAAGATAGAAGGATATGACGAATATATAGATTGAAAGAAGGCATTGACTTACTACTTGACGGCTGCTTTGAGGAGTCATGCCAATTGCCCAAGCTGGTTGAGCTCAGGAGAGAGCATCAAAATAGTGTCAAATATACCAATCTCTAAAAAGTTAATTGAAACAGCTTTAGTTAAGCAACAGAGCGTCGAGATTAGAACTTCCAAACATGTATTACAGCAGAAAATCTTTGTCAGACTTTGAGAGGTGTAGCTGTTTCTTCTGCTTCTCTAAGTTTTCGTCTCTTCTTCTTCTTCTTCTTCTTGAGAGACCATATTTTCATGCAATTTTGGCAGATTAGTATTCTGGCAATAGTTCCTAGATTCACTGTCAAATTTAGAAATTAAAGTATCCAAATATGAAAAGTTCATATAATAAAGAAGGCTTAGCTCATATGATAAAGAGGCTTAGCGTCAGTTGTCGTCGGTGCCCTAGGCGACCGATCCTCCAGAACAAATAACTTGTTTATTCAAAACCTTTCTTTTCTTTCATTTCCTCACCACTTCAGATCGATATTGTCTGTCTTCAAATTAACAATATCGATCTGTGGCATTGCCAACTAGATCTCCATTCATCCTCACAAAATTTCACAAGTCATCACCTACCCCTTTTGCTTTGAGAACTCTTCCAACCTCACTATAACCGACCTTTCCACCTGATCATAATTCAACATTACCAATGGTATACCTTTCCCCAGCCTCCTGTGCTTTACAATTGACTTGAGCAGCTATCTAACTCTTTATGGAATTACAGCAAGCACCAGCCAAAACAATGAAGCCTCGTTCCAAATCCGATTCCTACTCCTTTGTAGTCGATAAAGCGATGGAGGTCCAAGAGGCTAAAGAAGCTGTCAGGTCCGCAAAAGCTAGGTTGTTCGAAGAGGCTATGGAGCTCAAGCGAGAGTCGGAGCGCCAGAAGGAAATCCTAATTCAACGGGAAAATATGAACTACTGGCTCCTCAAGGTCTGGACCAGATCATTCTCCCAACTCTCGTTATTTATCTTTGCCACACTCTCGATCACTTACGCCACTTGCCTATTTATCTTCTCTTGCCTTCGCCGCAACGACATCGAATTGGATCTCAAAGCTATCATGTTGGAGTTCAGAGCTATCAAGTTTCGCCCTGTTACCATGCCACTCCTCAAAACCACTTTGGACCAACAAGGTAGACACTTTTGCGAAGAAATGTCTAACATTGCACAGTGTTACGAAACTTCTGGGGAATTAGATATCACAGCGGCCATTGTCACGTTGGTTATAGCACTTATATATATCTTGGTCTTCCTTTTGGTAGCCAACATGCGCTTTTCTTATGAGATGGCTAAGTTGCAAGGCAGACTGGATAAGCATGAGGGCCGCTTGAACACCAAGATTAAATCAGAGGTCCAGGGGAAGAGTTACATTGAGAACAACAGTCACCTTGTGCTTGGTAGTATCGAAACAATGCGTCTTTGAATACATTGGATCCATAGTACGGAGTGGCAAAGGGGAGGGGTTTGGAAACAGTTCTGCAGGATGCCTTGTTACTTTCGGTTGTTTACATATAGATTTGGGCATGCCGGTGAGGGTTTGCTTTGTCCTAAGATGTATATGCCAGTGAGTCTTTGGTTTTAAAGAAGAATTTGGACAGTTTGTTAGGTTGTCAGGGATTCTGGTGTTTGCATGCAGCATGCACAGATATTCTGGCCATGAAAATTAAGGACTCAGTTCAATAAACCACTTGCTTCTCCCATTTTGTGTGAGTGGAGTGATAACTAGAACGAATTGCAATCCCCAATTAATACTCAGTTACTCTGCTGTGTTAGAAGTATACCCAAAAGATTGAAGTAACTGCCCTCATATTAGACATAACCATGTCTAATAGTTCACAAGGCTATCTAGAAATATGTTAACAAGCCAGCCTTCTATCTGCCGACACTAACAGCTCGAAATACCTCAAGTGGCCAATGACACGGTATATTCCAAAGCCTTGAGTGGTGAATATACTTTTCACCTTCGGTCGCGTCGACATCTGCTTTCTCCTTCCCACAACAACAAATTTTTATCACCATACTTTGAGTTAGAATCTTTTCAGTTGGTCATTGGGGAATCATTCTCATTTATCATCAAGAAACAATTCAATATCACTGAATCAATTATATTCAAATTGTTCCAATCACCCTTTTCATCCACTCCCATAAGTTGCGGCCTCTTCCATCGCACTTTGATGCAAACACTTCGAGAGTTCAAGTTCTTCCTCACGTTTTGGCTCCTAAAGTCCCTCAATAACTGTCGCGTTGGACTTCAAAGTAACTTCAGTCATTCTCTATATCCCTCAAAGTCCTCTTCAGGTTAGAACTACGCGCAAAGATGTCGCAGTCTACGTAAGAATTCTCCTTCCTCACTTATCATTGAAGTTTGGCAAGTTTGAAATACTAACATTTAGAAAGCGAAACTACCAGCAATAGCTTCGTTATGTCTCCACGCATTGCGGAATCCCATTCGAGGTAAAACAATATTTTGCTACTCCTCAATCGAATTTTGCAAGACAGAAACACTAACATCTGCAAAGTAATATCAGCGGCGAAAGATCAACTATCTCGGCACGTGAGCAGGCGGCTATAGAGCGTTGGACTTTCAATAGGGCTCGGACCGACAAAGAGCATGCTCTCTTTCGGGAGAAAATGCAATTCCAGTCTGCGGACTTTCACCAATTCCTTTTGGACACGGCCAAGTCCTCCCCAGCAATTGCGGTACCTTCTCCAGCATGGGAGAATATCCCGTTCCCTGTTCCAATGAGAACCCCAATCATTACTGAAGAGCCAGATAATCAGCATGTTGCGATGCACGCCAGCTTCGACGAGATTCAAGAAGTTCCTCGCCGTAGAGCCACCCCCATGGATTTTGGCAACCAACTTCAACAACCCACTAAAGTTCTTGAAGTTCCAAGCTTCACTTTTGACCGCGCTTCTTTCGATGGCGGTCTTGGAGGACTAGAAATCCACCATGTTGCCCAAAGTGAGCATGGTGCGCAACCAACTGACCGGGATACGATGATCAAAGTTGGTGCGGTTTTCGAGATTCTTCCTTGCTCGGAGGTTACCCAAGCAGCTACACCAGTCTATGAACAGAACTCTAGTACTGCTGCCCCAAGAAAGACAAAGAATGGAAAGTTGCGTATCCTTGTTGCAAACAAGGCTTCGAAGGCAAAGCACGCAGCCGAAAAAATGGGTGGGGTTTGGAGTCATGTTGGATCCTTTTCCAGAGCTTCTAACGCAGCTACTGTGAGTGACAACAACACTTCTCATTGAGAGCATCTCAACTAATACAGGTTTTGTTAACAGGGTCCTTTGTTTGTCCGTTCTGAAACTGAAATGGCAACTTTGGCAAGCAGCACTGGTCGAAAGCAGGAAGATAATCTAGAGTCGCAAGTCAATCAAGAGACCTTGGATCAAAACAGAAAGGAAGCTAGAAACTGCGTCTTGATGCCTTTCAATTGGATCGTTCGTCAATTTGCCAATCTCCTTTAGTTGCCCTGACTTGAGATTTCTTCCACAATGTCGTCCTTGTTTACTCATGCGTGGCCTGTATTAACTCTTTCTCTGTATCTTGTTGTTTGTTTTATTCTTCTCTGTCACTGTGGTCGTTTACGAAAGCTTCATCATGCTAGAAGAGTGGTCTTCAGCATGGTTGACATGAATCCACATGGATGCTTCGGTAGATAGTCAGTAGGGAAAAGGATGATACTTTTTTTTTCGATTCTAAAAGTTTGTTGTTTCTTGCGAGGATATGAACTGTTGCTTGGTAATGATTTTAATAGTCTGTCTTACTGTCATTTATTTGCGGACTGGTGTCATGATCAGGTCAACTGTAGCAGTGTATAAGGAATGGCTCATATATCCTCCAGCGCAATTAATTGTTTAGTCAATGAATATCACTTCTGTCATCTTATAATCGATCGTGTTCGGTGTTTATATGTGACTTTGTTACCTGTGAAACTCATGATGGTTCACATCTGCACCGTGATATGGCAGTACTAAACTTAAAAAAGTTGTTTTCTTTTCAGATTATATTTCAGATTTCTATAACTATAATGATTAAAAGGTATTATACTGTATAGATTCTGATCAAAGTATCAGAACTCTGTATACGGGTCAATATCCATACGGTAGAAACCGTAGAGCTTCTATTAACTTAGTACAGCTGATGAATCGCATCACTGCCGTATAAAAAGATATGCCATCAATACTTAATGTTCATCTGTCCTGCAGCTATGCATCATGAAACCATACAACTAAAACTTCCAAAATCATCTTCCAACGCCCAAATCTAAGATCCGAATCGGCATCGACATCAGACTTCAACTTCAACATCAAATCAACCTTTCGATATCACCTCCACAATCAACCAGTCGATTCCCCGAATCATCGTGTCGCAACACTCGCACTATTCGCCAAGTTCATTCGAAGATTTTCCAGATACCCAAGTCACTTCCCAATTAACTTCATCCAAATCATTAAAAATGCCTTTCACTTATTCCATGATCGCTCGCCCATACCAATATCCTCAATATGATCCTATGGATTTCGATCTCGCAGATCACCAGCAACTCTCAACGTATCAACGTGATCAAGAGGAAGAGCGAAAGAACCAGCTACGCGCCGCCAACCAAGAACTCGCAAAACAACGACGTGCCCGTATCAGGGAAGAACTCCGACAATACCGACTCCGGAAACTCCGATTCGCGAATGCATGGAATAGACGACGACACTATGAAAAAGTACGGGTTCGACAACAGGAAGACTTGGACAAGTTAGCCAAGAAGGTTAAGATCCTCGTTGCTAAACAACGCGCTGAAGAACCAGAGCGTCGGGAAAGAGAGATGATCATGCGTCGTGTTGAAGAAGCGAGACAGTTTATTTGGGAAAACAATTTAACGCATTGTATGTGTGAGAAGGATCGCAGAGAGCGAGCTCGTATTCATGCTAAAGAAGAAGAGAAGGCGAAGTGGCAGTAGGAGATGCAGCTTGCTTTGGCAGAGAAGAAAAACAATTATCGTGTTAAGATCAATGCGACTCATGTAGTTGTTGGGGCATTATTTCTCGGTTCCATTCTCTTTGCCTGTATGTATTAGAGACTTGAGAGGTTGGTGGTAGTGGAGCGGGAACTGTTTGTGTGGGCTTAGTGGTGGTTCAATTGGGACTCGGGTAGAGTGGTTTTTGGTGGAGCTAGGACGATTTAGTTATTGGGGTATTGTTTCTCTGTTCCATTCTCTTTGCGCTTATGCCTTAGAGACTTGAGAGGCGGGTAATGGCGGAGCAGGGACTGTTTGTGTGGGAATAGTGATTGTTCAATTGAGAATCGGGGTCAGGTAGTTTTGGGTGGAGCTAGGACAATGGTTATGGAGGATACAGCGGATCGGAAGGATTATAGTTAAGAAAGATTTTCGTTAAGAAACAGAATGAATGGATTCTTTCATACAGGAGATTTACTGCATTAGGATAGTTGGGCGATGGGGCAAGGAATGTTGCAGGAGATCTTCTTCGTTTTTTAGGGATGCAGACAAATTAATGATACTAGCTAGCATTCATTAATCACAAAAATTCAGAAAGACTAATATGCTGAACCGTGAATGGTGATATTATGTTTTGGAGAATCTCTAAATATTTGGATGTGTGATTTGAAGTGAAGTGAAGTCACGGAATTCAATCTATAATACGTGAATGTTTACATTGATTTTAATCCCCAAAACCCCTCAAAACTATTCAAACCCTGGATTTATTGACTTAGACTAAAGTGAGTAACAACTTTGTATGGTTCAACAGTAGGTATGGTTCTGATGAAAGGCAATAGCTAATGTTCACTATTAGTCCAACAATAACCGAGTACAACAGACGGATGTTAATAAATTAGCTATAGTCTGAATAGAAGAATTTGAAGCTGCCGTACAAAACATCTGAACATATAGTAAGGTCCTCAAAACTCCTCCATGGACAAATTGTTTTCTTTCCACAACACAACACAACACAACACAACACTTCAACAATACCAGACAAAAGATATTTTACAAGACAAACCAAGTACATAAACAGATTCCGAATCTATTATACCATATCTTCAATAAACAAGTAGGTGTTTTGACTCTCCATGCCCAAATTAGCCATGATACTAACAATAATCAAAGTTACGAACGCAATCTAATTATCCAACATGTCATTCATCGGAGCTTTCAGACAAGCTTTCGGGTCTGATTCTAGCACGCTAGCTCCTACCAGCAGAGACAGCACACACGCAAATAAGTCTTCCGATATGTATGCTGATCAAGGAGATCTCGGCAGCAGAGACAGCATATACACAACCAAGTCATCTAGCACATTTTCTGATGAGGATTCCTTCCAAGATATCAGCCATGATATTGAGCTCGGCAAACTTCCAACCCACAAACCACAAGCTGCTAATGCACCTACCAACAACGAGGCACCTCTCTGCAGCAAGCTCAAGCGTGAGATCAACAACATGCGCCGCACCGGATTTCTTGACTTCATGAAGGTCCCCCTACTCGCTGGTATGCTCTGTCTAGTCATCGTTATCCCTATCGATTTAATTCCCATGTTTACGGACATCAGCTATCGCGTCGCTTTTGCTTTCAAAAATACCGATGTCATCAACGGCACTGTGAATTATGGGAATGGTACTATTGCTCCGCTCAATGATGTCAATCTTGCTGGTTCAAACCTTACAGTTTATACATGAAACTATATCGATACCGCTGATGTTTGTACGAACAATTCGCATAACTTTACCAGCATCCGACTCCCTTGCAGTATCATCTTTGCTGTGCTCTTGTACATCAGCATGTTTTTTTTGGTTGCTGTTCGTCGTGGTTTGGTTAAGATTAGGCCTGGATTGTTTGATCAGAATGATAGAGCTAAATACTACTCATCTGCCTGGCCTCGGGGTAGAGTTGCAGATCAGTAAATGATATTTGGTGTCGATGGGTCTTTGGGATCTTATGGGTGAAGGATGATTGGTGAAGGATGACAGGAAAGGTCTTCAATTAATGTTACTTTCAGGCGTATATGGCGGGCTCTTCTGGCATTTGTCTTCTTTCCTCTTGGCTCGGGCGAGGCAGTCATGAATTTCTGGGGGGTTGATGAATATCGGGCTAGTTTACTGATTTATCTGGATTACTTTTGCATTTGCTTTATTGCTGGTTTGATTTCGGAGTCGCAGGTTAGTGAGGGCTGGGAAGGAGATAAGGCTTCTTCGCCATGACGGATGGTCATGCAAAAAATATGATACCTGTATTCAATGAGCGTTCATATATTGAAAGGCATAGAATTGAGAACGCTTCTCATCAAATTACATTGCGTTCCCTGGGTGTTAGTCATGAGTGATAGCTAAACATTAATCGAGAACCAACTTGCTATAGAGTGTTGGTCATACCTTTCGATGTTGAGAGGGGATGTGAAAAGTATTAGCATCTAAAAGAATGACGTTTGTATTGCTCGTTTTCTTTTCAGGATCCCAAAGATCTTTATCTCACAATTAATTATTTCCCAAAATATTACAAAGTCTTTGGTTGTTAACTAGCGGAGAAGATCTTTGATATGAAGCCATGTGAAGCCATACAGCAAATACAACTCGCCAACCTAATTAAGTATAAGTATCTAGACGAAAGTGTTTTGAAGATACACTTCCGCCAAGCAAGCCGATACAATCACACCACAACGGAGAAAGCAAGGAAATGATGTATACCAGCAAGTATGAGTTTTCACCATATAGGTAGTATGCTACGCCGGATTTTGCAAGGAGTTTGTCTAATTTAGATGGGTTCGAATGGAGGTATCGGCTATTTCAACGGGAGAACTTACCAACGGTGGATGGAGCTTGAGTGATAGTGGCATTAGGTGAGTAGATCCAATATGCAAGGTTAACGCCACCAGATACCCAATAACGGACGAAAACCTTGAGGGTGTTGAACAGTGGCATGCTAATTGCGGAAAATTTATACACGAAAGCGTCAAGTTTGCGCTTTATACAGCACTATGAGGACCTTGAAGAGGAACTGCATATCATGTCGAATAACTGACCATCAAAAAGAATTTGGATATAAAGATAAAATTGAAGTAAAAGGGGCTAGGCTATATATAAGCGTTAAGCTAATATATTCGATAAACTATTATAGATTTTACCCATTTAATCATAAACTTTATCCTCCTACCATAGATTCTACCTACCCACCATTAATTCTACACTATCCTTCCTCCCCCCTTCCCTCCTCCTTCAAATCATATAACAAAATCCACTCCTTCACTGCCCACCACCACTCACCACCATTACCATCATCACGTTTGATATCATCACCTTTATAATAGTATTAATCTCTCTTGAAAAAGCATCCCATGCACTTCAAAAAGCCCCCGCCCTTCCTCCTTACCTAAATATACTGGGGTGCTATAATGGGAACGGGGAAGACATTCACCCTTCGATCATCACCCAAACTAGATATTTGAATTGAGCTAATTTGCTTTGTTCAACCTATCTACATAATAATAGTCTTTTGAATGTAAAAGCCCACGGTTCCTACTTGTTTTGCTACGATTTGTCTACGAAATTGAAATTCCGGTGTCGGTCTTGCGAGCTAGTATCAAGATGATGACTGCTTTTCCGAAACAAGTGTATTTAGAAAATGCAAGCTCGAATGCTTTAAAGATCAGTGAAAGTAAAGACAACTATATCCTTCTTTTGCTTGTAGTGCCTCTTCATAATTGCATTGATGAAGAAGAGTATCTGATCATTATAATTTGAATCATAGACATGCATGCTGCTAACATCACCACTAAGGGTATATTCAGATACTTTTATGAAACTCTAAGTCTTACACGTTCATATATCTCACTACTACACATAGAAAAAGAAGTCACATTGCAACAAACATGGAAAAAGGGGGGATTAGTTTGTATTTATATCTTGAATGAATTTTTCTGTAGGAGAATCCTCCAACGGAGAAGACAGCATTGCCGCCTAAATCTTATGATCATATCTCAATCTATCTCATGAGCCGGCGTCCATCATGTGATGAGAATTTTCCCAAGCAATGGATTTATTTTATTTTTGTCAATGCGAGTGTATATTTGTACTTATGATATTTGATATTAGTAAATGTAGCAGTTTCGTTGTGGTTCATGAGCAGAGAATAGATAGTATCGAAGTATAATCTAAGCAGTAGGATTTAATCTTCCCGTTACTCAGACTCATACTCAATGAAGTTCCATACCTCACGAGCCAGTAACCTTCAAGTGCTGAGAACCGTCCCAAGAAATACATTTATCTCATTCCGTCAACACGATTGCATATATCATGATGATGAAACTTGATATTGCTAATTGTGAAAGTTTCAGTTGTTATTTATTATAAACAGAGTTGATGAAATTGCGGTATGATCTGAGCAATAGGATCTGTTCTTTCCTGTTACTCAAACCCATACTCCATGAAAGTTCCGAGTTTCCATACTCATCATCTCATTCTGCAAATCCTATTCTCTGAACCAATTAATCAATAGTCCAATCATCCACACCCTCCACAACGACCCTCAGACGTTATTCCCCAGCAATCAAAGCCTGCTGCTCACATCTCTCCTCAAGTTCCTCATCGGAGAACTCATCACATCCAACACACGCGCCCCATTTACTCATCAAGTAGCCAGGCGATCTAGCAACCAATGCTGCAAGAAAAGCCATGAAATATACGATAGCGAACTCGACGCCCTTCAATTGAGTCATCCCAAGTGGTGTCGCTTGTTCCACCGCAACATCGAAAACCCCAGTATCATTACGATGATAAGCCAACACATCCGCACCATAATGCCCTAGTTCGAAATGACTCTTCCTCTCCCCATCCTTCTCACGCACCCCATTCCATCCCATGTGATCAAAAACCGCCACATAAACCACAAAAATAAACAGCAAGACGGCAAAAGAAGCTTGTATCTGGATGATCAACGAGCAAACAGTCTTTTGACGATTCTTTCTAAGATCTCGGTTCAGGATATAAGAATTTCTGGACGGATGGATGTATGAGTGGGTGCGCAGAGTTGAGCGTTGGTACTCGAGGAGTGGTTGTGTTTCGGGGGTGACGGTGCCGAAGGGGATGGGAAAGTAGAAGGTTGGGATTTGGGTGAAAGACTTGTTGGGTAACATCTTGATTGGTGTTGTTGACTTTTGAAAACTTTCAGATGTGTTCCGAGGTACCAGTTATTTGTATTGGTTTCTGAAGACTCGGTGTGTCTCTCAAACGATGTCGAGTCAGTAGATAGAAGTCTTTCTTGTATATCGACTTGATATTGATTCAACGTAGAGAATCTTCTTGATAATCCGGTGTTGAGTTGATGTAAAGACTTTCTTGATGGTTTTGTCTTGTTATTGAATATTTTGGAGATAGATACAGTTATTAGATCATTAGCTATGATTGTTCAATAGCTGCACTATACTATATTAGTTAGATTAGTTACAGTATAGAGGGTATGGTTGTAATGCAGCTGGAGTTTCTCGAGTGTTGTTCTTTCCGAGTGTTGTTCTTCTTGAGTGTTGTTGATCTTTGAACAGAATAGGGACTTGGTAGACGTTGAACTGTATTGGACCACTTTCTTTTCTCTTACTGGTCATATAATCTGGTAGATCTATCCTAGTCAAGATACACTGTTGTCACTCATTGAGTTCGGAACTATATTAGATAGGACTGTATATTCGGGTTTTGTCTAGTTTCTATGAGTATATTTGTTTGCTCTGTACAGAATGCTTACTTAGATAAGCTGGCAGAGCATACAACTGCTTCTTGGATGTGATGTATATCTTTATCTAGACCATTTTGTATCAAACAAATTTTATCCGAGTCATTGTTGTTTGATGTCTAATGAGAAAACTTTGTGGGATGTGCCAGTGAGGATGCCTAGATCATATGAGACAATAAATATATAATAAGGCTATCTTTTCTTCTAACTCTACTGATTCTTAAAAGTTTATTTGGAGATGATTTCTACAAGAATGAGTGGTCGAATTCAGTTCCTGGGACTAACAATCATATTCAATACTACAGCCCCTTCACTCATCTCGCTACGGCAGATATTTACCAATATGACATCATATACTGTACCGACATCTGCATTACACAATATTATCAAATAAACAATGACATCACTACTGTATTGTAAATAGTTCTTCGGATTACTGCAGCCGACTTGCTACAGCGACTCAGAGTGCTAGCTTAAAGTAGCCACCAAAATTATCTATATAAACATCTATCAGGCCCGACAGTTTTGAGAAAATTCATCTACTTTCCACAAAACATCAATACATTATCTAGTTCATCACCTTCCAACATTTAACTTCAAGATATTCACCCTCAATCAATTCAACTTTACCAATTCACCACACTTTGTGTTACTCGACATGCCTTTCACCAAAAGTAAGATCCTTTTCCTCAAATTCCACATCAACTACTCGAGTAAAAGCCGCAAAGCTAATCAAGAATCACAGCAGATTCCAAAGAATTTCGCAACGCTAAGAAACCCACAAAATTACCACGTAGCTCAGCAAGCGTCTTTCATCCAAATATCAAGATGGCTACTCCAAAAGGTATCTCTCCTGTTGACAGTAGTGGCAACCCAAAGTCCTATAATACGCCAAAGACACCTACTCCCGCACAACCAAAGGGAAAGGGAAAAGGACAGACAGTCTCAAGGATTCCGACTCCAAATAGCGTGAATAGATCCAGATCTTCTACGCTTGTACGATCAAATCCTATTAGTATCGTTCATGTTGGTCCTTCAAATACCCGCAATACGTCTACCACGATTACCTCACCAAGTATTAGAACTCCACCCACATTGACTACCACGCTTGTACGATCAGATCCTATTAGTATCGTTCATACCGGTTCTTTGAATACACGCAATACGTCTACCATGATTACATCACCAAGTACCGGAACTCCGCCCACATTGACTATTGGTACATCTAATTCAAAGTCAAAGACCACACCCAGCGAAAGTCAGGCTCCGGTAATAGCTACTGATCGATTTCAATCAACTAGCCTCGAGCTCCCTCAATCACAACAAGTTTCTATTCCCATTGTTGTGGCAAATATGACAAGCCCTCTCTCGTACATCGGAAAGTCTCCGGCTACAGCCGTTCTGTCTACTTCAGAACCACCACCACTCAAGAGTCTCGTTACTACGATAACTTCTCCCCCTATCGCTCGTCCCGTCATTACTTCCTCAATGGTTTCTCCTCCCGTCTTCCTTTCCTCAATGGCTTCTACTCAATACACCTCATTCACGCACAGCCCTCCCCAACCTCCACCAACCCCCAACCCACCAACCCCCTCTCCACCCCTTCCCCTCCCCAAACCCACACGAGCCACCCAATCCACACCACTTCTCCCCTCCCACCAAACAAACACAAACCCACCCCCTGGCTTCTACGAATACCACACCATCCGTAAAACCACCCTCCTCCCTCTTCCCCCACAATCTCCCTCCTCTCCCTCTTCTTCTTCCTTAATCCATACCTCATTTCGTTGAGACGGATGCCGCAGTTCTTGCGGCATCAAAACAAGTTTACTGTGTACATACACTTTATTCACATGCTCCATTATCTGGTTACTGTGGATGAGTTGGAGCACGATTGTTTCCGGGAACACGGGTCATCATGGTGTTGGACATCATGTGAATAGTGATGGACTTGGTGATGTTAGATATGATGTTGGGATGCAGGTTTCGAGGTCTATTCTGAACGATCATGTTATTGATGATCTGGAACCTGTTGTCTGGCCACTTGCAAATATCAACACAAATGACAACCCACACAAACCACCAAACCAGCCTCCGAAAAAAGTCTTCAAGGGTTCACTATTTAAAGCTTTGAAGATAGTTCTCGCTTCTAGTTTTATCTTCGTGATGTTCTGTTACATGGCTCTTGGTGTTATTTTGGGTTTACAAACACGCCAGACAGTTCATCTGAGATGGGGTAGGGAGGGGATTTTGGTGTGAAGTTGAGGAGTTGGGGGACTGGATGCGATACAACGGAAGTACGATGATTGATGGATGGTTTTTGCTGTTTTGGGGACAATTGTTGGTGGCTAGGTGTATTTGTGGAGGACAAAAGTCTGGTGCAGATTTAGGGAATTGGGAATAGAGATTTTTGATCGCAGGTGTGATGGTTCGTTGGGAAACAATTTGATTTTGGTGAGGGCTGGCGCTGGGTAGCGATGATATGCACGGGCAAGAATGTGTTTTAGGTTGGATTGGATATGGAAATATGGGCAAGGTGCTAGCGGTATTTTATATCTCATTAGGCGATGATAGGTTACTGGTAGCGAAGGGCATAGGGGTTTTGTTCATTAGGCAGTAGGTTTTCACCACATTTATTTCATTCCTTATCACAACAATTAAGTTAGGCATTATGAGTGATCCTAGATGATTTGGTTTGTGTGTTACCCTAATTCGGTTTGCAGATACGTATATGATACGAACGAGTGGATGCGTGGATGTGTAGATAGATTGATGAGAAAGACCGATGATATCTATCTACCTCACTATTAATACTGTTGGAAGTGTAACTGTATAGTATTATTCTATATATTCTATATTATAGTTGTATTGATAAATTAGCTAGTATATACACTAAGGCTAGTGTCAGTACTAGCGAAGGCATAATGCTAGGGTACGGCACGTGGTACAGGGTACAGTAGTACGCGTTCTAACAAATACTGTACTTTGATAGATCAGGAATCAGAATCAAAATTTTGTTACAAGTAGATACCAACAGAATTGTCTATAAGACATAGAGCCAGAATTACAATAAGCCGCATATATATCAAGCATACCATCTAAAACTTCCAGTCACGGTATAGTAATCTTACCAGCACCCCTCAAATATTTACAAATAATCACTCGCACCATAATCAAATGATTTAATCAACCCCTTTCATTCTGTAATATTATATTCACGCACGAGACTTAGAACTTACCAATAGTAAAAAAATAAATAGAAAGAACGACTCGAATATTACACATCCAACTCCGACCTCAATAATAAATAACCTGACCTAGCTAAATATACCCCTAACAATTTCATCCACAAACATAGGTACTCAAACCCAAACCCTCCCCCTCTCCCAAAAAAAGAATTCAGAAAATATATACAACCAAATGTCAAACTCTTTAACATCAACTCAATTTCCCAACTCAAAAATCCAATCTATCACATCACATCTATAACATCTATAACATCACATCTTTAAATTTGCATCTACAATGTCATATCAAAAGTATTTCCATT
Organism: Sclerotinia borealis F-4128; assembly: GCA_000503235.1. Classification (NCBI taxonomy): domain Eukaryota; kingdom Fungi; phylum Ascomycota; class Leotiomycetes; order Helotiales; family Sclerotiniaceae; genus Sclerotinia; species Sclerotinia borealis. The sequence continues at coordinate 127,940 of KI628584.1, read as the reverse complement.
TTTTCAGATGTATAATTCGTAATTCATGATGAGAATCTCCATATGAATATATATACTCGAGTGTGAATACAGCGATAAGTCCTCCCCTCCACCCCCCTCCCTTTCCTTCCCTTCCCATCCCATCTCATCCCATCCCATCACCAACTTTGATATATCTTACTCGGTACCTTAACAACACAAGTAATAATAGCCAGCCCCTTCAGTCAGTACCACAGCTATCGGGTTAACTTACTTACATTATAAATAATCGTAAGAATACGAAAGGCAAAAAAAAAAGCAAATATTGCAGCTAAATTCATCAAAAATCTTCATCACCAACTCGGGTCCACCTCATTCACCAGATTCAGGATCTTTCAACATGAATCACATCCAATTGTCATCTATTCTATTGGAGAGAGGCCTCTATTATACAGACAGACGCCATGAAAAGCAGACCTTTCCAAATCTGTCTTCTTCTAAAGTTCCGGTCTGTCATTGCGTCTATTCTTTTCTAAAAAAGAGCAGACCGGAGTATCTTTGAAGACAAGGAGAAAAGCATGCCGGAACAAAAAAGTGTATGCATATAAACCCGGGTTCGCTAAACGATGTCTGACGATCCCGCACCCTTTTCACAATTGCTTTTATACAATCGTTTACTTCACTGCCAAATCGACACCACCGGTTGCACCCAATGCCTTCTTGATATCACCGTAGATTGCGAATTGACCTATTAAGGATTATTAGTAAATGAAGGATGTAAAGAGAAATATACAGAGTTACTCACCAGCAGTAATAGCACCGACCATAGCAAGACGAGCACCAATACCAGTGTATGAACCTCTCAAACCAAGCTCTTTTCCGATCTTAAACAATCGGGAAACGGTTCCCTCTCCTGCAAGACCCTTGGTCTTGTTAATCTTTGACAACATGGTATCGGCTGGTTGAGAAACGACAGCAGCGGCCATTCCAGCAATGAGACCGGATCCCAAGTTAATGGTGGTTTGCATTCCGTTGGAAGTTTGGGATTTGTCGACCTTGGCGTAGATAGCTTCAACGACCTTTTCGAAAACGACGAACTTGGCCATGGTATATGGTACTCTTTTTGAAATTATTAGCATGCAATTGTGACGTGCGTGGGCAAGATCCAAACTTACTGCTTCAACAAGATAGGACCGAAACCAGCGTAGAAAGCACCAATACCCTCATTCTTCAACATTTTGGAGAAACCACCAACGAGACCATTGGCATATGTTGGTTCCGAGACCAAACGGATACGGGTAGCCTCAAGAGGGCAGAGAGCGATATCTGCGAAAAATTCTGCGGTAGCAGATGAAGCGAGGTAGACCAAGGTCTTGTTGTTGACGGCATTTTCATAACCGATCAAGTTAATGGCTTGTTGCTTGAATAATTCGTAACCTCCGAATTTGAATGCGCCTTGAAGGAAATAACCAGCGAAAGTTGGTCCAGCACCAGTTAAGAGAGCACCAGCACCCTCCTTTGCGATAACCTGTTTGAAACCACCGATAAGTCCTCTGTTATATGTAACGGGGTCGAGTTGAATTCTAGTCTTGACGCTATGGAGAAAATTCGAAGTTAGTACATGTCATTTCGTTATTTCGTTATCTTGCGCTCTTCGAGGTTCGAGGCGGGGAACACCGAATTCTCCGAATTGCGCAAGATTCATTGGTGATTCCAATACGTACACATCAACGGGAGTAAGACCACCGTGGGTAACTGAACAACAGACGGCACCAGCCAAAGCGAATCTGGAGTAAAGTGCGAATCCGCCGAGCTTCTCTGGGGTGTTAGCAGTGACCTGTTGGACGACTGCATCCACCTTTGTTGATCCGGTAGAGCCAACCATGATGATTATCTATAATATAAAAAAAGAAGGATCGAGAGGAGAGAGGAGGGGAGTATTAGGTACTTCTTCTACGAGAGAAGGAAAAAGACAGGAAATATGATGTTCAATTGAATGAATATTGATTAGAAAGAAGAAAAATGAACTTTTGAAGTTGTTCATTACGAATAAAACTTTTGACGCTAGTATATCGGAACCTTTCGGATCTTGACCTATAATTAATTTGGTGGCCTTAAATTGAGTTAATTGATACCTTATTTCGGTGTATCTCAAACGGGTAACCGGGATTATTCATATCAAATCCCTCCAATCCTTTTTACACGTGTGCTCCACAATGATGATGAGGTCATCAAGATCATCCTCTTCCTTCCAGACATCGCGAAGAAAAGGGGTACCGGTATTATAAGGATTAGTGAGTACTGGTATATTTTCATATTAATCTTTAATCGAGGTATATTCTATTTCTCCGCGTACTTTAAAGACTATGTAGATGACGAAGCGCCGTTAACGATGATGATGCTAATGTTCTTGATAATCGTCGTCGGATAAAACGGGACTTTGTAGCCATCATATTAGCCTCGATTTGACTACAATACAGTGGAATCCGGAACAATGCGAGATCAATTCAGAGATGGCCATAGATGTTAAGAATGTCGTCTTAGGATTACACATCTGTTAATACCAACCCCAATGTTCCGGTAACTTTCGGACGCCGGTACTACTCGAGTATATCACTCATCGAGTGCACCATAGTGCACCAAATGTCGTGCCTGAATTTATCAAAGATTGAATCGAGAAGGAAGTTTATACGAGAGGAATAGGATTTCTATCATATCTTCGTATCAGATTCACTTCGAGCATCACTGATTCTTCAACATCATAGCGCTCCGCTAGAATCATCAATACAATACAATTCGCTTAACAATACCAACCTATAAAAATAGACCTTCCCCCTTTTCTCGCCAGTTCTTCTTGCTTGGGCCGTATTAACTATTCCTCTCCAACACTATGATCAGGAAAAAAGCCGCCAAAAGATATATCTACCAGCGGTCCAGCATCAGGAGTTCAAGCCTATCTTATTCGATAACACTACTGTTTGTTTTTATATCATTGCTATCGTATCGTTGCGGATATTTTCATTGTCAATTTCTTTTTTCTACCACCGAAGTTAATGTTACTAATCGAGTTTCTTAACGTATCCGAATATCCTCTGGAGATAATGAAGAATCTCAAGAGTTCCATGTGCTAGCAACAAATAGCCTCGATCTGAATAATAATCACATCTCAATAATAGTACAAATCAATTGGATTTCCTAATGAAAAGCCACCCTTACCCATCGGTGCCAAGTTCTAACTCAAGAGGAATAGTTATAAGACGATGGAGGGAATTATTACTTCTATTAGTAATCTTTTTCACTATTATCTATATTAACGAATAGATCACGAATAATCATACATAATATTCTCTTCTCTTCTATATATACCACATTCTCCCATTACCCATATCATTTCCATGACCACAAATCCGTGTTTTCACTCACCATTACGATCTTAAGAGCTCAGAAGGAACTACAGTACTGCTTTTCAGCCCATTATGGCATGTTTCATGGCGTACTACTAATTCTGAGCACTGGGTTGTTAATCTTCATGTTTGTTCCGAGGTATAAAAGAGATCTTACCTGTTAGCATTATGGACATTTTCGAGAAGTCTCGTTAATTGTCATATATTAATACACCATGACTGTTATCTATACTGTATACGAGTACTTCTACTGACTAACGCTATCACCAATCTCGAAGAATCATTTGATAGTACTTAAATGGGATATTGAACAGTTGTCTATCTACCTTCTTCTATCTTTGCTTTTTGATTCTTCTAATTTGTAAGAGTGTACGAGTACTGAATGATAGGGATTATCGTGATAGTAGACGACTCTGAGGAGACCTGGGTGTCACGGTCCAATCAAAAAGAAAAAGTAAAAGAAAAACTATTCTGTGAACTGATGGTTTATTCATCAACTCCTCCATCTCTAACTCAGCTCTAAACTACGTCCATATCCAACTTTAATACAAAGTTTCCCTGTAAATACATGCATACAAGCCCGAAAATAATATCATCAAAAGTCAAGCCCACAGATCAGATGGTATTTTTCGTTCTCTTTTCTTCTAACAAAAGTTTTATTAGATCCTTGGGTTTGGAAACTGTTGAGTTGATTATAAGAGATACCGGTACAAGGAAAAAGTCTTAATACAAAAAAGAATTTTCTATGTAACAGAATCCCCTATTTCAGGACAGGATGATCTTTACAAGTGAAGATACAGGAACATTGGAGAAAACGACCAGATTCCCAGAGGACGACGCTGACGCTGACGCTTTTGGTATACTTATGGAATGCGATAATCGTATGTATATTTCTATTAGTCGATCGAATTTCATTTTTTGCTTTCACTAATCTTCTCGCTATATATATTTGATAGCGTCTCTGTCTTTTACTTCTACTTTCCACCATGATTCGCGCTCCTCCATTTGCATTGTCGAATATAGGGCTAGCGATTCTTATCTTGTTCTTCTCCCCAAGCATTGATTCACCTAAAGCCACAGAAAATGGTTAAGAAACCGGTTTAACGTCCTTCCAACTTCACCTACTTCCTCCTTAGAAATCGTTTTCTTTACAGAATATTTTGAAAAGAGGATATTTAACGGTCTTATATAGTCTTCCATATCCAATACCTTCTGCATACTGACGGACCCCGTGGGCTATATATTTCACAATCTCACACCATACATCTATCTTCCTTCCATATCCTTTTGTTACTTGTTGCTATGACTTGAAACTCCGAATCCACTCTCCCATACTTTCGGATATCCACCCACTTCCAAGATTCAAGAAATGATACCAACATTTTCGTCTCGCATGCGAATATGGACATCGCATCAATACCAAGAAGATTTACAACAGAACTGTTTGCGAAGGAAGCTCTAACATTACTTACACTATATTCCTATTTGAAAGGCTCCTTTGGTTCCATCTGATTTCTGCGAAAGTTATATCACTTGTCGAAATTCACAAAGTGAAAGTTCACAATCAAGGCCCTTTCTTCTGCTGTCCTATTTGAAGTCGCAAAAGCCGTGTACAGCCTGGAGTTTCTGCGGCAAATGGTAGAGTGCGGATTACTATCAATTTCACACCTTCTCTTTGACCTCATTTCTGCGGATTAGATCTAAACATATGGTTTAAGTAGCCTCCTTATAATTCCTTCATCGTTAGACATTACATACTATTCGCCAAAGTGCGATCAAATCCCTATCTATTCAGTGCCTCATCGTTGTTACATATTATAGCCTTCTATCCACTGTCAGATTCTAGCTCCTTCACTGCAATTCACAACACGCCTCAATCTTGCATCTCCTACCTCAAACCCCCGCTGGCTCAGAATTCTGCTTTACCAAGTGCGATTCCATGGAAAGCCAGGTAAATCTACACACCATATTTCGGTCTTAAATGTAAATTACTAGGTATTGCTTTTCGTGATACTAGAGAAATATAAGCTTATATATCCACAAACATACTCAGTACTCAGTCTATCTCCAATACCCTCAACTTCCAAACCCACCAACCAAGCGAGCCCTCATTATTCGCACCATCTATCCAATTATTCACTCATGTTCCTACACCCATTCTTAATTTAAGCTCCGTGAAATCCACAATTTTCTATCGTTGGGATAATATAATAGACCTCCTCTTCTTCAACTGAAAAATCTCCATGGCTAGCAAGAATTGTTCCCTGCCTCTGACAATGTAGTGGAATTTAGCTGTGCAGTTTTCTCTGCCCACTGGCAGATTCCTCTTTTCTTTCTCTTCTTTTTGTGGGGAAAGTTCCGATGGGATGGAGATAGTCTGTATATCTCTTATCCCAATAGTTGTTAATTGTATGTCACAGTTGTTCTCTTTTAAATAACTTTCTCGCCACTCTTACTTTTTTATTGTCGTTCGCACATCATGTTTTGGATATCTCTGCTGCCAGACTTCTTTTTTTTTTACAAAATGTGACGAAGGTTAATCTTACATTAGTAAAAACTTCTTATTCAAATAGAAAAGAAACAACAAAATTCAAGACACTCAAGAGCACTATATAATGCTCAAAACCAGACGTAAACATTATTTGGTTTGAAGGAGTCGAGGACCCTGACTTGAAGAGTGAGTATTAACTTCTGTGATTGACTTGTTGGAAAGGGTATCAAAGATGTTATGTTTATATCATGAGTAATTGATCATAAAAACATCAGTACTTTATGAATTATATTATATATCAATAGTTAAGCAATATCGTCGACCCCTTCCATTCTCACTTGCTATCTCTCAAATCTTAGCAAAAGTCACGGTAGATGTTAGATACCTTTATCAAGTTCGCACCTTTAAATGTGAATTTAGTATTAGACTTAGAAAAGCCCTAATTTAATACCAGATCTGAACACATTTTCACTATAAATACAATTTTTTGGACTATCTTGTAGATCTTAGAGTAGTTATATAGCAATAGTCGATAACTTCAAGTTCGCACCTTTAAATGTGAATTTAATATTAGACTCAGAGAAGCCCTAATTTAACACCAGGTCTGAACAAATTTTCACTATAAACCCAATTACCTCGATTATCTTGTAAATCTCCGTTATATTATAGTAGTCAATAACCAAGATTGTCGACTAAGACTTTTCCTTCTTTTTCCTCACCTCGAAGGGTAAAATTAACTTACAATTTCTCTTCAAACCTCTACTTGTAGTATTGCTCATCTGTTTAGATATCAAGAGTACTCTGCTCTCACCACATAAACTTAACATCTATACACATCAGTCTTGTCATCAAAATAGGGATAAAATACTAAGCGAAAACGGGATTAATAACAAAAATCCCTTGTTCTCTCTAATTTAATCCAAACTGAAATTCTCTAACCCTCCCTCACACTTACCCGTCATCATTCCCTTTCAAATCATTAACCCCTTATCTTGCAAAACGCCAAAACATATGATATGGCCTTGCAAATTTTCCTGTATACCGTGACACAGTATTCACCTCACTAGTTCAATTCAATTCAAATTAATCCAGCCAGGCATGTAATTCCTAATACCCTCATCAATACGAGTATATCATTTTCCTTTCAGAGAATACAAGTTAACAGCTTTTATACCCTTATCCATTGCATTTCATTTCATTCAAGCCCAATTCCCAAATCCAAGCTGTTTCTCCATGTCACGGTATCACGGTATCAAACTCCAACCTCCAAAACCCTCCAGAAACCTCCCAGTATGCCAGTTAGATATACAATAAATATTCGCTATACTTCCACACTTCGATCTTACAAATTTCATGTTAAATCTTTTAAAAATTATAAATACAAAGAATAAAAGATTGTGTCTCACTCAACCTCTCCATCTACCAAAACGTATCTAGAGTAATTATAATTATAATAATATGAAAATAGGAGATTAGCGGATTCCACAAACCATATATATGCGTTATTTATCTCGAATATTGATGCTTCCTCTTGGATTTTCTTCAAGATAATTGTTCATCTACTCAATAGGTATAGATAGATGTCTTTCGCTATTGACCAGCATTACCATCACCACCCACCATCTTCTCCTCTCCTCTCCTCTTTCAAGTTTCCACTACCTTTCACATCCAGACAATTCATATTATTTATATCATCGCCATCGCCATCGCCATCATCATCATCATCATCATCATCATCATCATCATCATCATCATCATCATCATCATCACCCAATCAATACCCACCCACCGACTCCTCATAAAAAAAGCCTATCATATCATATCATAATCATTCATCTTTCTCTTCACTCCTTCACATATACAGTTATACTCCTCTCATCATATGCACTTGGTACTTACGTACCTTACACACACCATATCCTGTCTATCGAAGCTGGTCATTCACAATTCATATTTCATAAAGAAAAGAAAAGAAAAGAAATCAGGACCAAATTAAGCTATGATATATATACTCGAGTATACATACCGGCATATATAAATCTTCTTCATATTCACAATTACAGTACAGTCTATACAAGTAATGTAATTGGTTACTTTACTTACTAAGTTATAGTACATCGTTAAGCTCTGGAGTACTTTCATCTATACAATTCCCTCCATCCCCATCCCTATCCATCCCAACCTTGACTACCGGTACTCAACCACATCATCTATTTTAGATCTAATTGTATCTCACTTCAAGTTAACTCTCTATCCACTATGATGCCAGTAGAGCGTCTCTAAACCCATCCACAACCACTAACTCCACTCTCCACTCTCCACTCTCCACCCTCTACAAAAACATCTCTCTCTCCCCTCAAAATAACACCATACTACCACCCTCATCCCACACTACCATCCCCTTCTATCCCATCTCCCCCTCCCCCTCCCCCCATACTCTCCCTCTTTACCACCTACTCAATAATTAACTTTTCAACTTCTCAAATTCCCAACTTCCCATTCTAAAAATAACCTACCGGTACTGTACTCTGATACTTACTACCTGTATTCATTCGTAGTACACAGTAGGTATGTATGTATACCCATCAATCTACTCGATTACAAGTAATATAAGTACAAGTACAAGTATATATATATTTTTTCTTTCTCTTCCTCTTCCTCTTTCTCTTTCTTGTTTAGATGAGTGAGAGTGAGAGTGGAAATACCCACTGGCAGCTATCATAGTATAGTATAGTGTAGTACAATACAATATTATAAGTAGTTGATTATAAATACTAATCAGCTAAGCTTAAGGATAATATAAAATTTATAATTATAATCCATATAATATAATATCAGCAAGTCCTTTTACTCCTAACTCCTAACTCCTAATTTCCTATTCTTTATTATTTATTGCATCTTACTAGTGTCAATCCCCTTTATTGAACTGAATCATGAATCCAATATTTCATTATCATATTTTTCATCATTGATATCTATCTCCATACCCTAAACATCCTGCCTCTCATCTTTTTATCCCCTCTCCTCCACTGTTATCCCATCAGCCTCCCTCATCCGCCCTCTTATCCCCTCTTATCTTCCCTCATCCTCCCTGTCCATTTGACCCCCCTCCTATTCCCACTCATACATCCCCTATCATCATCCCTCATCTTCACCACCCTCAATCATAACCATCATCTAACATCTAACATCCAAAACCATCAAACCCTTTCATCCTCTGACTCCTCTCTTACTCATCATTCCCCTCTCATCCTGCCTCACTCTTTACCACCCTCCTCATCCACCCTCATCCACCCTCCTCATTCTCAATCTCAATCATCATCCTCCCCCATCTTCACCACCCTCCTCATCCACCCTCATCTTTTACCACTCCTCTCATCCTCCCTCACTCTTCACCACCTTCCTCATTCTCAATCATCCTCCCTCATCATCTACAATCACCATCTACAAAACCATTCCATTCTAAACCTCACTTTCCTCACTTCTCCTCATAACACTCGAGAAGAGCAAACGTTAGTGAAATGAAATGAAATGAACAAGAATAACAATTCAAATTGATCTTGGATCTTATACATACTCGAGCAGAAGTCCGGGTCGCATAAACAAGGTAGGAAGATAGGGGATAGGGGAAAGAAATCTTTTTATATAAGACTCCTAGCATGTAGAAAGTAGATAAGCGCACTGTTGTATTATATAGGATCTCAAAGGGAATTTCGGACAGACAAGTATTTGTATAATATCGTATTCTTTTAACACTTTACTATCCCACCCCACCACTGACTGTCCTTCCATCTTCACAATCTATTTAAAATTCAAGCATGCAAAAGAAATTTTTGACAGAAAAAGCAATGATATCAGAAGACCAGACCCAAAGTTCGAAGACAGCAAGATCAAGATGGAACAGGAAAATCGCTTAGGTAATAAAGTACAGCAGAGACTAGTTTGTCTTTTCTTTTTCAAACTATCAATGCAAGTTGCTCCAACACCATGGCAATGGATGTCTGTACAACTTCAACCTTGCCGCTTTTAACCACGACCAACCCCGGCGCCCATTTCGCATTATCATCAACCACCACACATCAACCATCCCCTACTTCATACTACAAACATTTACTTGAATGCCTTTCCGAACATCAAGACTTGCATTTGATCGTAGATGGACAAGACACCAGCACCTGCAACACCACGGAGAATGTTGGCACCAGCACCCTTGAAGAGAGACTTGAAACCCTCCTTGGCGATGATTTGACGACCAGCATCCATGGAAGACTTGTACTTGACGGCCTCACCAGAGGTCATCATCATACGACGACGGATAGTGTCCAATGGGTAAGAAGCGATACCAGCACCAGTGGTGACAGTCCATCCGAGAGCGAAGGAAGCAAGGAAGTTACCCTCGAGAGGACCGACAAGGACGACTGGCTTGATGGAGTCGTACATACCGAAGTAAAGACCACGGTAAACAACGATACCAGCAACGGAAGGTCCGAAACCACGGTAAAGACCGGCAATACCATCGGAAGCGAGGGTCTTCTTGTAAACATCTACCAGACCATTGAATTGACGGTCACCACCAGTCTTGGCGTTCTTGTTATCGTTGGCAAGACGGGTACGGGCGTAATCGAGGGAGTAGACGAAGAGAAGGGAAGTGGCACCAGCAGCCTTTTGAAAATGTTAGCATTTGTAAGTGATAGAGATTCATTCCAGAGAAAACTTACACCACCGGATGCCAAGTTACCGGCCATCCACTTAGCATATCCATCACGCTCCTTCTTGAAGTTGAACATCGACTTGTAGGTATCACGGAAAGCGAAGTTCAAGGCTTGTGTAGGGAAATAACGGATAACGTTGGCAGTGTTACCTCTCCATAAGGAGGCGAAACCTTCCTCTGCGGTGGTACGCTTGAAGCACTCAGCGATACCATCGTATTTGCGTGCGAGACGGCCGGTCTTCAACATCTCATCCTATGAAACATTTGTATTAGTAGATATAATTTAGAAAGTGGGATGTAGTTATTTTCGGGGTAATGATTTTCCAGATCTTTTAAATATGAGATATCGGAAGAAATGAATATGCATCACCTCAATTTGTACATATGCATGTCCATATCCAGATTGAGATGTTCGAAAGTAGGACTTGAATGACAGATCTTCAAAATAAACATACCTGGTTTTGGATCAAGAGCTTGACACGCTCGATTGGAGCAGCAGCGGTCTTGGAGACAGCAGCGGAGACACCACCCACTATCGCACAAATCAGTATCCTGCAATGTACAAAAATCCTTCAATATTCATCGGTTTTTCGAATTCCCTTGAGAAAGATTGTGTAATATTTATCGATTTTGAAATATTGGGGTAGACGTACTCAAGAAATCAATGATGAAAGGAGGACTATTGAAATATTGTCAGTATCATGGTTGACCAGAAAATTTGTAGCGAACTCGGGGCCAAATGAAATTCAAGATCGGAATGCCATTGATCAACAACGTAAGGTTTGAGAATATCCATGAAGGACAATAATCATCTCGATACTATAATTATAGTCTAATTGAGCTTTTTCGTCTTTCGATTAAGGTTGATGTAGTTGTTGATGTGGCATTCCGAAAACTCCAAATCCCATAAATCGCAAATCACAAGGAAAAAGAGAATAGAAAAATTAAAGGAAATTGTATTCAAAACTTACACGCCCATGACGGACTCTTTCTTTGGTAAGTCGCTCATATTTTCGGTATTGATGATCTAAAGATCTAAAAAAAGGACTGAGGGGAGATGGTATTAAGGTTGATGTTGAAAAGAAGAAGAATGGGAAGAAGAAGAGGTTTGTTATTTTGCCCAGGAAAAAGATTTTATGAGAAGGACAGCTTCCGAGATTACCCACAGAGAGAAGTGCGCTAAGTGAGAATTGATTACTAAATAGGTTTAGCGAGTGAACGGACGCGAGGATTTTTTTAACTCTTTCTCTCCGCAACCACCCACTTCACCCACATCACAGCAAATAAGAAATTCAATCTTACTAATGGATGAAAGAGAGATAAAGAGAATGAATATCGTCGATAAAGTACATATCTTATTACTTGTACCAAAGGGTTGTTGATGGCGGCAAAGAATTGACATAAAACGGGGATTATATTATTTTTATTTTTATTGTTGACTGTTTTTAATATCCATCTCCGACTTCTATCTTCTCATTTCTCTCATTTCTCTCATTCTCTCACTCACTCACTCTCACTCTCACTCACCCCAATTCCCATTTCTTCAACTCGCCTGTAGTTTTTCACTTTTTACTTGTAACCCTATCTTTTCCGGGTCTTGTAACCCAGTGAATGTTTAGAACCAAGGGTTTTAAAAGGAAGGTGGTGTTTGATCAGCAACATTGTACAATATCAACGGCTCTTGATGATCAGGTGTTATAGACATTTCCATGTCTATGCTTTATCTCCATCCTTTTTATATTCAAGGAGAAGGTTCCTTGTTTCTGAAGTATCTAATGTACTTCATGGATGTTCTGTGCTGTAATGTCATTGGCGAGTCGAGTCAATCATGATGAGCATGAGAAAGTGGTGATTGATGTGATTGATACATGAAGATTACGAAGAGTAAAGTCATGATGAAATAGCGATTTGAGCTTGGAGGGTATGAGCTTGATTAATTGGGTGGTCTTCACTGGGACAACTCGGGCGGCTGAGTGAAAGAACTTGATGATCGTGTTGTTGGGAGTAATTGGAGGGGGTTCGGGTTACATTGCAAAGAAACAATATCTGGATATCACGAACAGCCAAATCGTAAATTGTCGATGATAGGAGCTTGGTCAATTCAACGGTAAGGGGAGGATAGTTGTTTTGGTGAATGGTACTCTACACACTAGAGTTACTTCTCTAGAACTGCTTCAACATCGAGCGACTCTTTGCTGATGGGAAGAAATCCTGGGTATTTGGCGAAGAAATATCCGAACACCATGCACAGCAGAACCACAACTCGTGGATAGATTTATCTTGCCAATCTGACCCCTTTGAATTCCACAGTATCAGGACAACCGAAACGTGACGGAAGGAGAAGATAATGATCATGTTGCTGGAAAATGGTTCGGGATACTTTGAGATGGGAATGCCGAATACCACAGACAAGAAAATTGTAGCACGGGCGAGGATGACTTGAGTTGATTGATTGTGCAGTGTTGAGGTGTTTGAATTGAGTCAGTCAGAAGAGCTTGATGAATCCTGTTGTTGAAGAGTTCGGAATACCTCGGCAATGAAATGCCTCACTATATTGGGCAACACGATCGAAATCGATCATATGTACTGCCGACACCGAATATATGAAGACATGACATTAATAGGATTTGGATTTGGGATTTAGGTGTTTGGATTATCTAGGAACACTATCTGGAGGATATCATCAGCTAACAAGAAAAACTCTGGTATGACATGACTTCCAGATATGTGTTGAATGACAGCGAAAACGTGACTTCATAATGAGTAACTGTACTCATATTTGGTGATGGGGATAGATCGGACTTAGGGATGCTCGGCTACTTCAGACGGCTAATGAAAGTCAAATGAATGTACTTTTTGTACTAAGAGTAAAAAGGAACACAATACACAATATAATAATATATATCCTCAAGTTTTCAATATAATATCTATGTGTATACCTACTTATGCAAGTCTTTGAATAATTCACTCTTATCAATTCTGAAGTCTAGTAAATTTTCATCCCATCTTCTTACTTGTGTGTTGTTCGGCTCCAGATTTAAATATCGTTCTCCTAGAAACCAAACTAACCAAAATAAGCACTAGTAAAGTAAAGTAAACAATCCAAACTTGGACCCAACTTTACAACAATTTCTCCATAAACATATCAATCCTTTCCTGACGACATAACAATATCATAATCATAATAAAATTTCTGGTTACAAACAAACCAAATGGATTCACCACAGAAACTTATGGAGAATTATCCTCCAGGTACACCATTACATCAAGTTTCTCCTGAACGCATCAATCAACAAAAACAATGGGATCTACCTCAATCTCCGACGGGCGAAAAGAAAGCCAGCAAACATTCAAGAGATAGTTCAGTCAACGATAAGATTGCACAGTTTAATTCATTGGCTTATCAAAGCAAGCAACTGGAAAGAAAAACAAATGATGCTGCGTTGAAACGCGCAATGGTTGGGAGGGAGGAAGCAGAGAGTGAGATGCGCCGATATAGAGATGAAGCTAGAATATTGAGAAGACAGATGGAGGAAGGAAAGGAACGAGAAAGAAAGGTCGGAGAGAGACTTGAGAGTGTTATGGTATGTCCTCAATATTCTCATTGTAAATATTTGCTAATCCCTTATCTCATAGGAAAATTATGGTCGAGCCAAGGAAACACATTCACATACACAAGCATTATGGGAGAAAGAAATTCGACGAGCTCGAAAAGAAGGCTTTAAGTCACAGTCCGTCGTGGTCAAAGTGCAAGAAGAACTCAAAGCTTCAAGAGATACATTAAGGATGGTTCAAGGTGGCTTGGAGCAGGAAAAGGATCGCAGTTCGAAGAGAGAACAAGAAGCATTTTCGGCAAAATATCAACTTGTGCGAGTACAGGACGAATTAGTGGAAGTACAGGAAGAATTGGTGCGGTTACAAGAGAGGATTCAGGTGGTGGAACAGGAAAGGGATCTCTTCAAGACGATTGCCAAGAATGAAGAATTCGCCAGAATTGCCGCAGAAGGACGAATACAATCACCACAATCTACCAAGGATGATAAAATCTCATCACCAAAGAAGGTCAGAAGATCAATAGATACTTTTGCACCTCTTTCATCTCCGGCTGTTCAGGAAGAACTCGATGATCTTAGACTAAAGCTGGAATGGGAGATTCAAAGAGCAAACAGAGGCCTTGATCAAGTCGAGTTCTTGGAGATGGAATCTAGCTTACATGTGTGCGATCCAAAGTCCAACAAAAGAAAGTCAACCGATACACAAGAACTTTATGATGATTCAACAAGACAAGCCAAAGCTCCAAGAACAAGCACTGTTTTTGTTCCATCCGAAGGCATATTCAAATCAGTACCTGAAGAGTCCTCAAATTCGATGGAGGATGCGTCCTCGAAATCCGACACTCATTTCGAAAAGCTATCGGAATATTCTGCCCACCCCCAAAGAGCAGTAACACCATCTTACGATCCACCCGCCGTCGCTCTGATGTCCGGTCCCAATACCTCCCTCCTTTCAATCTTCGATGAAGTCGACAGTCCAAAAACTACCCGGTCTCTTCGAAGCCCCATCAATCTACCCGAAGCCAAAGTCGACGATGAGACGAATCCTGAAGACTTAAACGGCTCCTCCTCAATCACAATCCACCACCCCCACTCCCATCAACATCACCACGAACCAACCTTCCATACTGTCTCGACTACAACCCGTGTTCCCCTTGCCGACCCCTCGGAAGACCAAGCACATGCCACAACCCCAAAAACACCAACTGCCTCCACTCCTCCAAACAACAACAATACCCCAGCTCTAGGCCGAACAGTGTCAAGAGAAGAAGCTCTAGCAATGATCCAAGAAAGAAGAGGTAGAGCAAGAAGTTTAGCAAATGGAACAATGACGCCTAGAAAACAAATGGTAGAGGGTGGAAATCGAAGAGATATCAGTGCGCCAGCTGGAGGTCTTACGCCTGGGAGGGGAAGAAGTAATGTTAAATCTCGATAGGCTACGAATTGAGGTGTGATGGGAGGGAATTTTCTTTTCGATCTCGATGAGTAGGATTAGGGAAGGTATTAAAAATTCTTGTAATAATTGGGGAATGAATGAGAGGAACATTGCATTGGAGCAGGGAGTTGGAGCTGGAGTTGAAATGTTATATCCATCCGTTCATTTGACATCGGAGTTCTTTGGAAATGAAAGGAAATGGCATGGGACTCATTGGCTGGAATTGGGTGGATGGATGGTAGTCTTGTTTTTAGGTGATTGGTTGGTTGATTGGTTTATGATTTATGAATGGGTTCTCTTTTGTTCTCTTTGAAGTGTTTGTTTGGTTGAGGATGAAGGATTGTTTTTGTGGATAGCAGGATTTGGATTTGGTGGAGTGTAATGGAGGGATGGGGAAGGGAAGGGGAAATGTGTGTGTTATAGAAAGGAAGGGATTGGAGATGGGGATGGGGTGGAGAGTGTATTTAGTTCAAGTTAGCGAGTATGAGCATTGAGTAGTGTATGTCAAAGTATCATATGGTTATAAGATTACATTCTATGGATGAATGAATGGATTAATGATTGAATGGATAGATAATACTCGTATGTATTAAATATCTCGCTTTTTTGGGTATTTATATAAATCCTTGTTCTACTTGTATTTGCAACTTACTCGTAGTTCATAGTTGTTGGTTCATAGTTGGTTGCCGAAAGTTAAAGTATGAGTAATTAGTGAGTAGTGAGTAGTGAGTAGTGAATAGTTAACAAAGAATATTAGATAATTATTATGAGTAATACTACGAGTACAGGATTCTTCTCCAAACTTGAAATGATTTATTATTAATTTAGCTTGTAGGTAGGTGGTGGGTATGGGATGGAATGGGATGGGATGGGGGGTAGGGTAGTTGAATAAGAGGTAGGTGGTAGGTGGGTAGGTGGTAGGTGGGTAGGTAGGTGATGGGATGGTATGGGATGGTGAGGGGTGGTGAGGGATGGTGAGGGATGGTGAGGGAGGTGTGCATTTGAGAAAGATATTTGGTTTGTAAGATTACGAGTAGATGGAGAGGGGGGTTGATGGAGAGGGGCTGGGGTTGGGGGAGAGGTTTAGAGGAGAATGGGAGATATGGGAGAGAGGGAGAATGGGAGAATGGGAGAGAGGGAAAGAAGGAGAGGGAGAGGGATATGAGAGGTATATATATAGGATCATAGTGTTTTTTTGAGGAATGATAATGATGTTTATATCTATCTAAATAAAGAAGATAGTAATAGTAATAATGAAATAATAATAATAATAATAATAATAATAATAATAATAATAATAATAATAATAAAATAAAAATAGCGATAATACTACTAATACTACTAGTAGCCCCTTTATCATCTTCGTTCACCTCTCTCTCTCTCTCTCTCTCTTTTTCTCCCCTCATCATATTACTAGGTATTATCTAATTAATCCAAAACAACTTGAAGTAAATCTATCTATCTATCTATCTATCGTAAAAGATTGACATTGAATACTCGTACTCGAGTAGTATATGATGATGATATTTTCTCATTGTCTGACTTGAACGGGTTGGTGTGTGGAACTTTGTATATGGGAGGTAGAGGTAGAGGTAGAGGAAGAGGCAGATGGAGGGTATTAGATACTAGAGTACTTGAGTATAAATGTGATTTGTTAATCTTCTATATATAGAACTTAGTAACTCGAAGTACTATTGATAATGTGTGAGATAGTAAAATAGTAAAATAAGAGGTAATGATATGTTTATTGTTTAACTTAAAGGCTTCTCTATTAGTGGACTGAGAACTGAGATTTCCTTATACTATTAGTTAGCAGTTTACTCGTACCGCTGAAGACTCGAGAGATCTCTAAAAGATATAACTAGATACTGATATAATATACAAGTGTATAAATCCTTCTTATTCTCTAACATTTCCTTTCCTTTCCTTTCCTTCCAAATAAGAATATCGTAAACCTACTTAATCAATTAGGATGGATAGAATATGTGTGTATCTGTATATTTTCTCTTCTCTTCTCTTCTCATCTAGAGTTGATCTGAAGATGTGAGATCGAGGTATTGTAGGGTTATTGATGAGAGAACGGTAAATTTTACGTGGTAGGTTCAGATTTAGAAGGAATAGATGGGATAATTATACGCTAGATCATTGGCAGTGATCGCAACTGAGTGATGAGAATTTTTTATTGCTTGATAGTGATTTTAGTAATGCTCTATCACTGATGGGGGGAAAGTTGGTTATTTGTCTTGGATGATGGGTTGGAATTTTATGGAGGTGGGACTCGGAGGTGTGGTGCTTGAGTGTGTTGATATTTATTACTTGTACTCTATATATCTATCTATCTATTCTTCAAATGTAATCTCCTGTTTTAATATTTAGATAGTAGAGTTTGAAAAACTCTATTTCTCTTCTTTCTCTCCTTATAAACATCATATTCGGACTTTGTTCTGTAGTACTGAGTATTATATCCAAGACTCCAAGACTCCAAGTGCGAATGTTCTGTTCGGCAATCATCTTGTGGGAGAAGTTCTCGAGGAGGTGTGAGTAATTCCGAGCTAGTTCGAGGGAAGATTTTAGTTATCTGTAATGGCGACGACGATACATATCTACTAGTAGGACCAAAACGATAAAAATTAAAGAGAGAAAAGGTTCTTCTTATTACTAGTTTTTCTTTACTTTTTCGGGCTTGTATTCCCTTTACAAGATACTTCTCATTTTACTCGAATAAAGTGGAATGAATATACAAGAAAAATTATACACACTAATAATTATATAATTTCAGCTCTTTATTGCAATTTCCGCGGTAAATTGTAGCTTGAAAGATATAGAGTTAAGAAGAAGGGGTAAGGGATTATATATATTTATATAGTGGTCTATCTAGAAAAAGAAGATGTGATTAGACAAAAGCTATTGAGAGTTTTGGGCTTACTGAGTCATTACCTAGGGCTTGTCTAATGTTTCCCCTAGATACAATATTGCTTTTCCTTTTCTCATTTTCCCTTCTAGTTTTGAGTATTATGTTTATGTGACATAAAACAATCTCGTCTAATAAACCTCCACGCCCCTTTCTCTCTATAACTATTATGGAAACCAGATAATTGGGACTCATAGGTGATATAGTGAATTCTTTTTTTTGATAGGAATGATATTGAAAGTTTTGTAGACAAGGAAACTTGGTGAGTCATTGCTCTAATGGTTAGTTCAGGATTGGGGAGGGTACTCCAGCCACAATATATAACGAGAACGGAACTAGCAATGATGATGATAATGACGATGATGAAGAGATATATTTGGAAAAATACAATTTGAATCATAAAATAACAAAATTGACCCCGTCTATATTCTATATTCAGTCCTCTCTCCCTTTCTTCCACCCGTTTCGTAAGATACAATGTGAGAATGGGATAGAAAGAGCAGCCCAAGAGCCCACACTCTAAAATATCCAACATCGAGCTTTTCACCCCCGAGTTGACACCATTTCTTGACTCCCCGATACTTTATTCTGATCGATGGAAGATATAGAATGAGAAAGAGGATAGTCTTATCATTAGAATAGCAGTCGAGGTGCCTGCCCTCTTTGTCTTATTCGTCTTCTTATATAATGTTGAGGCTCATTTCTGGGACTCTTTTTACTATAAATGTGTGAAATTCATGGGAAGCCCAATGGAGCCGTCAAGATTCCTGCGAAAGCAGTGCTTCCCAGAGAACCGGTACCATTGTAGTTGCGGATTATGGTGGATGAATGTGGTTGGGGTTTATAGAAGGCAATGAATGAGTGGGTTGGGATAATAATGACTGTGATGGGATTATTCGGTGGTAATGATATTCTGCTGAATGATGATGATAATAGCAATTTGATTGTTTATCATTATTTTATTATCTTGTCCTCGGAGTTTTGTCTTCCCTCTTCTCTTTCAAAGAAATTAGCCTGATAACTATGGATCTGTAATGTTATGAGTTAGATTGTACTACATCACTGCTCTATGAAATGTGATTGCACTCCCTTGTTCTAAATAGTAAGAATAGATGCAGAGGATATGGCTTAGATACTTTTCTTTACATTGATAGATCGAGGGAGTATAGGAGACGTTATATAGACCTTCAACTATTTATTCACTCAAATTCACCATCTCCTTTCTATACTCCTATCTTTCTCCATATGGATTTTTTTTTAAGACTGGTGTTACGCCAGGTACATGGATCGGCGGAACTATCCGAGTCTTTTTAGATAGGTATATGGTCTTATGTAGTTACAGGAGATATACGAGTACTGAGTACATATTTCGAGAAAAGAAGTAGACGTGCTGAGGTGGATACTGAGAGTTGAGATATTGGCGGTGGAGATATACTGACTTTTGATGATAATACTCAAATCAAAGACAATTAGAGACGGGTGCAATATCTCAATAACAATAATAACTCCTTCTATAAATCCATTTCCTTGACATTTTATTTCCATTCTCTGTTCCTAGAAAGCTTTCTTCTTTCCAGAAGTCACTACGGACTTTGAGAATTTAAATCGCATCCAGGAACAGATAACCTGAATTACTCATCGATCCATCTACTCCCCTAGTCATCATTCTCACTAGCCTGTAACACAAAAGACGGGAGCGACCATTTCCCTAGAAGAAAAACTACTGGGCTTTTATAATTCGGGATATAAGAGTTAAGTTATCGGGGAGTAAGACGAGCTATAATACTCTCTCTACAATAATAATCCACTCGGTTGATGACGATAAAAGTATCCTAATAGCAATTTCTTAACATGTCACACTAACTAACAAGCTATAGTTCCACATCACCAACAGTAATTATCTAGTTTCTCCATTTCTTCCTTTCTATTAAATTCTCTCCATAATCCATTTGTGTAAAGGCAAACATCCATTTGCAGAACTTCAATTCTGGAATTGGTTTTCCTGACCCAAAAAATGTTGCTGAAGTCTTAATCTTTGGAGATAGGAAGCTGAGTGGAGAGTCTGGGTGTAGGCTTTATACTTCGCTAGTTGCTTGGGGTTGATAGAGATATAATTAACACAAGTATGGGAATTTAAGAAATATAGTAATTATTTGAGATTGATATCAAGCCACGCAATTAGCAGTAGTTTCAGAGCTTCAATTATCCATGGATTCTCATTCAGACTATAACTCTAACTACTACTGTAATTATTGCCTTTAGATATCTGACTTTAGTCTGACAGAAGTTGAATCTTCTTTGACAAGTTACATTGTGAGCCTGTTTCTTGGAATATTTGGAAAATAACTCAAAGATGGAGTTCGTGAGCGAGATTATCGGAGTAGATAACAATATTGCGAATGTGTATAATATAGATGGTATTTAGGAAGAACTTCAAGTCTTAATTAATAAATATTTTGATATACTCGAGTATGCTTGAAAGAGAACTGAAACGAATGAAGATCCAAATGACATGGATATTATGAGATATTCAGATAATTAAGCGAACCAATTGTTAACCGTGACATGAGCTAATTATTATTCAACTAGTTTTAAGCCTACAAAAGCCGACACGGCCTTATTGTTGCGAGGAGAGATCTTCACTAGCGAAAAATAAAATGTGTCTAACGTTTCAATGTCCTTGATTGCTTGAGGAAATCAGAGGTTTGCAGGGGAAGAAATCTGTCTTTATAACGATAATATTGAGTCTTCCATTCAAACCCCTATTTCAGCAAAAAGTTACAAACGTATATTATGAATCTTGACACGGTTTGTACAGTCAATTCTGTTAAGGAAAACCAAGTAATAGTATCGGCATCGGCCATTCTTCTCGGTGGCCGAGAAGAGGATGCATAGGACCTACTGCAAACCTTGATACTGCATAAGAGCCACAGGTGGTTGAGTACTGCAGTTTCCTACACAAACGGCAAACAGCGATCACAGCGTTCTATTAAAGATCTTCTACCCTCTCATCATGAAGTATGATCCACACTCGAACAACTTTTATCGATCGTGCCTCTGTTGAATCGATTCTAGCAGAGTCAACTTCCCTGCAAACCGACCGCTCGACTCATTCATTGTACTTCCCTATACCTCAAAAAGACCAAGTCGACTTTCACTAACCTTTCCCATTGCATTCCACACTGCAAGACTTGGGAACAATCTCAAACTACATATGATGTCTGCTAAGTCTGCTTCCGTTCCCGAAGCTCTCGCCGACGGGAATGATATTAGCTCTGATTCTCAATTGGCGAAGGATATTCACATGGATGGAAATCATGATCAAGACATTCGTGAGCTAGGTGAGCATGCCCTCGATTCTACTCGCAAACATTTGTGTATGATTTAAATCGATAATCAGCTATCGATACTTCACACCCAGAGCTCGTCCAGCAACCACAGTCTGACCATATGGTAGATGATTTAGCCCCATCGACTCCTCAAACTGAGATTGCAGCCGCAGTCCGCAAAATTCTGTGTCAAATCAATGAAGATCCAGGCCGTGAAGGCCTTATAAAGACACCCGACCGATACGCTAAAGCGCTCCTGTTTCTCACCAGGGGATACACGGAAACGATAGAGGAGATCGTTAATGATGCCATTTTTACTGAGAATACTCAAGAAATTGTCATCCTACGTGACATTGATGTATGCAGCATGTGTGAACATCATATGCTGCCGTTCACTGGAAAGGTAGGTCCTACTCCCCAACCAACACTCCATACTTTCAAACACTAACAAGATTGGAAATACAAGGTCCATATTGGGTACATCCCAAACGGTCGGGTGCTCGGATTGTCGAAACTGGTGCGGATAGTTGAGTGTTTTGCACGCAGACTGCAGGTGCAGGAACGCTTGACGAAGGAAATTTCAGCTGCAATACAGGAGGCTTTGAGTCCATTAGGTGTTGCAGTGGTTATGGAGTGTACGCATATGTGCATGGTGATGAGGGGTGTACAGAAGACAGGGACTACGACAATGACCCAAAGTATGACAGGCTTGTTGAAAGATGGCCAGACGCAACAGCAACATTTTCATACTCTACTCGGCCTGAGAAAGTAAGCTTAGCTTGCATTGAGCAGAAGACGAATTAGAGGATCACTAAGTGCGTTTGTACTGTTTCGTAATCTAATGTTCCCGAGTAAAACTCGATATTACAAAACTCCAAGATTCTAAAAATGACCAATGAGATCTGTATGTCACACACCGTTATTATGATAGTAACACCAAATGCTGGGAAGCGAGTTCAGATCTCTGTATATCCGGTGTTTTAGACAAAGCTCTGTATTCAAATAAATAGAATCTCCCAGATGTATCGAACTTTCAAATGAAGTGAATCTCTCAAATGAGTTGAACCTTGATGGCTCCTCATAAAATATGAAATCATTCCTTGCTGAACAACGTTTTTTCAGTGTATGAAACATACCTTCATTAGATTGCCCAGTAATTCCGTTTGCTTTCCGTTTGATTTCTGTCACGCCACTTGAGTACCGGTTACCCAAGCCATGCAGGAACAACAAATATGGGCAGCCACTGCACCGGTAGAAAGCTGTACACAGAATTGTAAGCAATCAACATATCAGTGTCACACATATTTATTTCTTTTGATTATTATAGAATGACTTCGATTCAAAGAAATTGGCCAATACTTCCACGAAACGAATGGATTTGAGCCATCTATCCTGCAAAGTTTGTGGATTGCGAACTATTTATGAGTGAATACAAGTTTGTTGTTTCCACAAACATACTGCTGTGAGTTCCACTGTATCTTTTTTCAAGGTCAGCTTTAGGCAATGGGCTGTCTAGCCGCTGGTTTTAGAGCTCCTTGTTTGTGGTGATTGGCTATATACTGTGGCTATTTCACTTTCCCATACCGGTATTCACTTTGATTCTGTGATCAACCGAGTGGATAGTTTTCCTAGCGATCAGATCATAACTAAATTTTCACTACAATTAGGGTGAATACCACATTACCTGAAGAACTCATCTACCTTGTCGGCTGAACCATCAGAAAGCTCAAACAGCTTCGTACTATCACCAACTGCTGCCAGCCACACATCTTTGTTACTCAAGCCAAATCAACATGGCCACTCTCGATTTTTTGAAGCGAGCTCTCAGAGAGGAAGCCACGAGACAGACGAAATCCCCGAAGCAACCATTGTGCGACACACAGTACAATGCCAGTTTCGATATAATGATGCATGGCTCAGAATGGATGTCTTACGAAGACTTCATCATTCCCCAACTATCTGAGCTTCTAAAGCCTCTCTTGAGTTCGCGTATCAATCTTTCGGTGCTAGAGATTGGACCCGGGTCCAAGAGTGTGCTTGGTCATCTCCCTATATTTCTGAGAAGAAAGTTTAGAAGTTATGCTGCATTCGAGCCGAATGAGTTGTCTGCTACAAGATTGCAAGAATGGTTTCGCACTTCTTCCGCAGCAGATTCCCCGCTGCCATGTTTGGACAGCTCCCCCAGGATCTATAACGCTCCCTTCGATCTGAACAGCGGCGCAAAGGACGCTACCCAGACTGATACAAGTCATGGCGAGGAAAAGTTCGACGTCATTCTTTTCTGTCATAGCATGTATGGTATGAAGCCGAAATATGCGTTTATCCGACGAGCATTAGAACTGCTTGTTCAATCTCCAGAGGATGGAATAGTGGTAGTTTTCCACCGCGACGAAGATCTTGATCTTGGCGGATTGGCTTGCGATAGTACGGCTATTTTTCCTACTGGGACTGTCACTGTGGCAGACGACGACAAGACTCTGGATAATTTTGCTCCATTCATCGCGGGTTTCGTTATGCAGGATGTAGAGCTCGACAAGGCTGTCCGAAGCGAGTGGATCAAAATATGTCGCGCCTTGGCTTGCCATGATCAAACGCGTCCAGGTCGTCTCTTGTTCAGCTCGCCTCAACGTATGGTGTCATTCACTCGACATGCGATTGCGTTACCTGATCTCACAGCAAAGGTGCTATTGGCGAACAAGGACAAAACGATTAAAAGCTGGGAAGCTCGCTTGCACCAACCTGCATTAATCGTCAGGCCAACAAGTATCCAGCACATCCAGCAATGCATTCAATGGGCTTTGAAGCATAAGGTTGGACTTACCGTTATTGGTGGGGGGCATAGTGGTCATTGTATCTGGCCGAACGTCGTATCGGTCGACATGAGCGCCTTTGACCAGATACACATCGTCACCTCTAGTCAGGATGCAAGAAATTTTGATTCTTGTACTGATTCTGATTCTTGTATTGTAGCTGAGACCGGATGCAAGACAGACGATATCGTCCGTAAGGCCATGGCATCGGATCTGACAGTACCCCTAGGGTCCCGACCAAGTGTGGGCGCGGGGTTGTGGCTACAAGGCGGCATTGGTCACTTATCTAGGCTTCACGGGCTCACATGTGACAACATCATAGGCGCTGTTATGGTCAGCGCTGACTCCGGTCAGATTCTTCACGTCGGATGCGTACCAACACAGCATGTTCCGGCTGCTGCTGTCCGCCCCGAAAATGAGATCGATCTTTTGTGGGCAATTAGAGGTGCTGGAACCAACATTGGTATCGTTGTAAGCGTTGCTTTCAAGGCTCACGCGGCTCGAACGTATTCGATGAGAAACTGGGTCTTTCCACTCAAGGATAACACCGAGGCGCAGCTCAAGCTCAATGATTTCGACAAATCCATTACCAGGGAACTTCCTCGAAACTGGTGTGCAGACGCATATCTCTATTGGAACGTCGAGCAGTTGCATCTTGGGGTCAGCATCTTCGAATCTTCTACAACTGACCCGGATATAAAAACTTTCACGCGTGTAGCCAAATTATTGGGGCCCGAAAACATATCCTATACTGTTGACGGTGTCGGTTTGTTCGACACTGAAATGTACATGTCTGGGATGCACAATGGAAACGGCGGCGGCAAAACCTCCTCGTTTAAGCGATGCTTCTTCTTGAAAAATATCGGAGAGGTGCATATCGCTGATCGTTTGGTAGCGGCGATTCAGTCTCGTCCTTCGCCAATCTGCTATCTCCATCTGTTGCACGGTGGCGGAGCAATTACCGACGAAGCCGCCGAAGCCACTGCTTTTGGATGTCGCGATTGGGATTTTGCCTGCATCGTTACTGGTGTTTGGCCCCGCGACCAGAATGAAACAAACGCAGCTCGAACTGCCGTACAGTGGGTTTATCATGTCGCGAGAGACCTGTTGCCCTTTTGTAGCGGAGTCTACGGTGCCGATCTCGGACCAGACCCTAGGGACACCGCACTGGCGGCTGTAGCTTTTGGACCAAACTTGCCGCGTCTGGCTCGTCTCAAGCGCAGCTTAGACCCGTGTAATATAATTGCTTATGCCTGCCCGCTTCTCGAGCCGCCAAGGAAACAGAAACTCATCATTCTGGTCACAGGCGATAGCGCAGCCGGTAAGGATTATTGCGCCGATATCTGGGTCTCCACAATTACCACATACACCCAGAAGAAACTCACGACACGTTCGGTTAGTATCAGCGATGGCACTAAGCGAGAATATGCAAAAGCTACTGGCGCAGATATAAATCGGCTTCTTCGGGATCGCGCCTACAAGGAGCAACACCGGCCAAGGTTGACAACATTCTTTCAGGATCAGATGCGTCAAAGACCTAACTTACCGATGGAACACTTTCAAAGTATCATTCATGATGCTGCAGATATTGACGTGTTGCTGATCACTGGAATGAGAGACGAAGCGCCAGTCGCAATCTTCTCGCATTTAGTATCAAACAGCAGACTTCTCGACGTCCACGTCAAAGCTAGTCAAAGGCTGCGTGGGATTCGTAAGGGGAATGATGAGGGTGATGGCCATGTTGATGACAGTAAATATATGAACAATGATAATGAGTTGAATTCGACAACCTTACATTATCGCCCCAATCTCATGTTCGAAAATGAACAAACTGGAAAAGAGGCGGCAGAAGCATTTGCCAGACGGTATCTGCTTCCATTTTTACATGAGGACTTAAATCGACTAGCCAGTATGGTACCTGTGGTACCCAATCATCCGCGAGCGGGCATCGATTTCCGTCATGTGCTTGACATCTCCCAGCAGCCAGGTGGATTAAACCTGTGCACGTCTCTGCTGCAAGCTCATTTCAACGGTGATTGGGCCAAAGTCGATGCATTGGCCTGTTGCGAGGCTGGCGGTTATGTATTTGCATCATCTTTGGGGGTGCAGGTTGATGTGCCCTTGGCGCTGATTCGAAAACCTGGCAAGCTCCCGCAACCTACCGTTTCCGTCGTGAAATCTCCATCGCATGTTTCGTCTACTGAATCCATTGATTTGGAAGAAGAGAAATTTGAAATGAATCAAGATGTGGTTCGCAAAGGTGACTCGGTAGTGATAGTAGACGATGTACTTGCCACAGGCGAGACGCTCTGTGCGGTGCTACAGTTGTTAATTAAGGTTGGTGTTTGTGTTGAGGATCTCAGCGTCATGGTCGTTGCCGAGTTTCCAATTCATCGAGGCCGGGCCATGTTGCGTCAGCGGGGCTTCGGAGGAGTCAGTATTCAGAGCCTTTTGGTCTTTGATGGTGCTTAGGAGAGGAGCGGGTTTCTTTTTTTGTATCGGGGATCAGTTTATGCACGAAAATGATGATATCAAATGGTTTAACTCAATAATCTGACCGATCTGTGAAATACATTTCAATCAAGGATAAAGATAGCAACAATAACTCCATGTGGTGACAATCAAAAACCAAAAGCAAATGACTGTATAAACGAAAAACAGCGCTGAATAAACCATGGCAAAAACGGTTCACAGATTGTTGACATCTTCTGCTAACTTCCGTTTTCACTTTCCTCCGCATCACTGAATCATCTTGTCATCGACAAAGCTAGAATTTTCCAGCCTAGATTCTTCTTGGCCATGTGGTTCTCGTAAATATGAACTAAGAAGAGGTTCGGGTTTTGATGTATTTTATAGAAGGATGTGGTAGCTTAAACGAGATGTAATTGTACGAAGAAGAAATCAAGAATCGGTCGAGTCATATGAATGAATAACACAATTGACCGCAGAAGCACTTCCGTCTTCCAATTATTGAGTTTTAGCAAGGTAACCAGGCTCAAGTTTCCTAGTATATAAGCACTTCCAATACCGCTCAAATTTTCTTTCATTGCAACCTAGTATATGCAGAGCCTGTCACAGGCCCAAGGCAACGCCACGAAGCACAGTGTAAGAAGTGAATAAGTCCAATATGATTAGACATGCCAGACAATTAAGATGAGGGCATAGAATGACAGAAAAAGTAATATATGTTTTCTTATATGTACTAATGATGAGGTGAAAACGCCAACACCGCCGACTATACGATATGACTTAAAATATCCAACAGCGATCTAAAACAGCCCACGCCTGATCAAACAAATGACAACTAAAAAACATCAAGAATTTCCAGCACCGTAGCCGCACACATTTAAAAAAGAAGATACCAGTATCTTCTCAAACCAAAGAGTCTTTACTACTCGTATAGTCAACACTACCGATCCACCATCTTGGATACAATTCTCAGATCTGCCCAAGTGAGAAGACAGACTGGATTTGATCCTTGAGCAGTACCTTTTTCCACACTCGAAAATGGGGGTCTGAAGGATGGGGAAGCGCGTACGCCCGCTTCCTTCTAATTACTCTTATATACGCGCTGTATGTGATTCACCCTCCAGCCGCTGATCTTGTTGTTGTGTATTTTGGATAAAAGTATTACTATATTGGATTCCTCCGATACAAATCATACAATTTAATAGAATTTATTAACCACTTGTTACATTAAGCGATTCCCCATTTTCAACTCGATTCATCACGCTACAATCACCAGGCATGTCCGCAAGATCAGTTCAGCATTCTGAGGAAATGCCGTTAAGCATCAACAAAGCTGTAAAAGATCAGCCAGATGTTGACAAATTGTCGAGACAACGGAGTGGGGGAATGCTAACTGACAAAATTGCTGGATATCATTTGCTAGAATGGGATGAGATTTGTATATATTTTGAAAAATTCCTGTTCCTTTCTTGGTGACTAACCGTGTTCCAAAGGTCATTGGCAGCAGTAAGTTTCCTGATCTTCGAAAGTACATATTTAAATATTATAATTGTTTGAGACTTAACCGATCTTTGAAATTGGTTGGCACATTGTATCCACTTGGAACATCGACCCTTTCATACTCGAGTACATTGAACCTATTGGTCTGAAAGCTAAAGACCCTGACTTTTAGGGACAATGAATACATATTATCTGGATATCGGTACTCTCTCTCCCACATACCCCGAAAGTACCAGAAAATCACTAACAAAACGCAGACCTACATCCGACTCTCTCCTGAAGTCTCTCGGGAGCTTGGGTCATGTACACAACGAGACAAGTAAAACATATCTTTCCGAGCAATCAAGCCACAACTGATCAGAATCAACCCGTCTAGTCAATATCTATTCTCACCTATTCGGCGCAGTTCTCTTCGCTACACTTCCATTCCTTCTCTATAGAAAAATCGCTCCTCGCTATGCTACTGCGGCGATGGCAGATATTATTGTATTTTTGACTTTCTTTTTCGGAGTAGCTATTTGTTTCCTGCTATCGGCTACGTATGGTATATATTTTCCCTCTATTGCCTTTAGACTAAGTACTCGTCCAGTTTCCATATTGTAGCGAATCACAGCGAGAGAGTTCATGCACTGGGTAATCAGCTGGATTATCTGGGTATTGTAATTTTAATGTGGGGATCCACGGTTCCAACCGTGTATTATGGATTTCATTTTGACCCCGCGATTCAGAAGATATATTGGACAATAGTAAAGACCGATCCCTACTAGATGAATCCGAATATTTCTAATGACCAACATATTACCTGTCTGGCGACAGCTTGCGCAATCGTAACTCTCCATCCAAAGTTTCGCCACCCAGGTCTTCGTCCTTATAGAGCTGTGATGTATAGCTGTTTAGGGCTATCTTCCATCATATTCATCGTACACGGTATTATGTTGCATGGATATGAAACGCAGAATTATAGAATGAGTTTAGATTGGATGGGATATATGACAGCGTTAAACCTATTGGGTGCATTCTCGTATGCTATTAGAGTGAGTGTTTTCTTTCGAGTAAGAAATGAAGAATAAGCAGGGTATCCAATAAGTCCGGACTGTAGTCAAATTAGAGAGATTTCATTGTTCGAAATATTTTCAATCTCTGAAAACAATAATGTTTGAGATATATTCAGGAATTAAGACTATCTTATGGTTGGACTGCAGTCTGGACTATTGGATACCCTGATCTGAACAAAGCTAATGATAATATAGATACCGGAGAAATGGTTCCCACGGAGATACGATATTCTGGGTTCTAGTCATCAAATTCTCCATTTCATGGTGATATTTGCGGGATTGGCACATATGATTGGGCTCTTGAGAGCGTTCGATCACATACATGCGGAGGAGTTCCGCTGCATTTGATTTAGGAGTGAAAGATTTGTATGAAGTACTCTAGAGAGCATTTATACTATAGACCGAGAAATTTGGAACACTTGTACGCGCAGGGTGGCATACTACTGAATGAAGAGATAGTTCAAACTTTGAAGTTATCTAATTTGATAGATCAGATGATGATGAATCTATGTTTCGATCTACAACATTTAACACCGAGGCATGTCCTACTGGGCGATGAACTACAAATTCTACCCTGCCTGGGCTGCTCATCGGAGTTTATCCTTCGTCGAGGACTTTTCGATAGTGTTAAAATGATTCGCTTGAATCAATAAAAATTCAAGAGCA
This sequence comes from Sclerotinia borealis F-4128, assembly GCA_000503235.1. Taxonomy (NCBI): domain Eukaryota; kingdom Fungi; phylum Ascomycota; class Leotiomycetes; order Helotiales; family Sclerotiniaceae; genus Sclerotinia; species Sclerotinia borealis. The sequence goes on along the minus strand of KI628584.1, from coordinate 97,647 downwards.
TTAATATTGTATTTATTCCCAAATAGCCCCAAGCTAACCATATTGGCAATATCAGCTTGGGTTCCCTGGAGAATCTAAAGAGTTCTCACTAGAGACCTCCAGAATTCCCAGAATCTGGGACAACCATTGCTGTGCTGGAGCATGAAAACGTTCCACATATCTTTGTAAGGTCTTGCAAATTGGTATACACCCCACCCCGTAGGAGGCGACATGAGAGGATTGTGAATAGAATAATAAGTTTATAAGACGAGCCCTGAACTTTCAGTCTCACGATAGTAGCACTGCGTGGTCCTCATCTACTGTCTTTGCTCTTGCATTGAAAACCTTTCCCTACTGATCCTGTCAGACTGTCACGGAAGCTTGATTTCTAGAACAGCCCTCGCAAACAGTACACTCGTACGAGTCGGTGAATAGACCAGGTTGACTGTCAATGTCGAGTAAAAAATGAATTATATTCTATGTGTGAGTCATCTGAGAACTAGTAGATAAGCCAGTGATAGTTGTCTGTGGAGGATTTTTCCAAAAGGGGAATTCCGGTTATGGTGAAAGCATAAGATAACAAATGGGTCACCGTAGTTTGTCGAATCACATGTCAACGTTACATTTACCAATTAAACGCGTCGCGTCTCTCTGCTACAGCTTCAAATACCACACAAAATAAACAGGCAACCAGTGATTCACCCATCAACCCAATTACTCACTTCAATCCCCATCCGCCTCTCCAATCATGCCCCCCAAACCCTTCAACCCACCCCGTTCCTCAAAACCTGGTCCATCCAAACCCCGCGGACGCCCCAAAGCCTCAACTACCACCACTACATCCAAACCAAAACCAAAACCAAAACCCAACACCAAAACTTCAGCTCCTGCCGCCAAGAAACAGCGCGTCTCCAAAACTCCAACCCCACAACTCGAAGACGAAAACGAAAACGAAAACATGGACGACGATGAAGAAAGCGACGATCCCTTCGCATCACAACCCGCATCTAAATCCCACCCCTCGACCTCCAAATCCAAATCCACCTCCAAACCCGCCTCTAAACCCCATACAAACCATGATGCCGCATCCTCCTCCGACTCCGAAGTACAAATTATCAGCTCACCTCCTTCGCGCAACAAATCTGCAGGCACAGCCGCCAAAACCCAAACGCAACACCAAGACCAAGACCAAGATTCCGAACCAGAACAAGAAATCGCTCGCGCCACCATCCCTAGTGACCTTCTAACTAAAATCATGCATGAACTATCCTCAGAACCCAATACGCGTATTTCGAAAGAGGCAAATAAAGCTATGGGTAAATATATAGATACTTTTGTGCGGGAGGCGGTGGCGAGAGTGAGATATGCGGAGGGGAGAAGTGGGAGGGGAGGGGGTTTTTGGGAGGTGAGTTTTATTTTATTCTATTTTATTGCTTGTGTTTAAGGTATAGAGTTGGGGAAGGGTGAGGGGAGGAAAGAAGAGGAAAATATTGGATTGGAATTTAGGGAATTGATGGGATTGAGTGCTGACCTTTTGTGTTTTGGGGATGTAGGTAGAGGATTTGGAGAAGATGGCGCCGCAGTTATTGTTGGATTTTTGAGGGTGGAAGGGGTGTTATAACCGGCGAGGGGTATATTATAGGGGATGGGATATCCGGTGTTCTCTGGAGTACATACAGTGAGATGCTGGGGCTATGGAGTTGCTATATTGCATATTCATTCAATTCATTGTAATTATTGTAATGATTGTAATTCATTGTAATTCATTCAATTTATTCATTCATTCAGCCCACCTCCAACTCCACCCCCAGCGGATTCAAACGAAAAATAAAATAAACTCTTTGTACGCCATCATCGCTTCCCGTCTACAGGATCGCGGTATAATGCATATATATATGCATGACATGATAAGATAGTATATTAACAAATCATCTCTTTCCTCCTTCTCCTATCTAGACTTGATGCAATCCAATCCACCCTAATCAGAAGCCACGCATCATATACACCCCCATTAAACCTCTCCACAACCTACACCAACCATTTCCCTTCCCAAAATACAATCTCTATCACCACACCCACTCTACAACCAAGCCCAAAATCCCGCGCCCAGCATCCCGACATATCCCATCGCACCCAGCCCTTTAACACTCAAGCTCGACGCCGCATTCGCAGTCGCAGTCGCCACTGAAGTTGAAGTAGATGTCGATGCCTTTCCATCAGCCGTTCCAGATCCAGATCCAGATGATTCCCCGCTGTTACTTCCTGACGAGGAGGAGGAGGAGGAGGATGGGGCTGTGCTGGAGGAATCTGAGGAACCTGATGAACCTGATGAACCTGATGAACCTGATGAACCTGACGAGGAACCTGAGGTGGAGGAGGTAGAGCCATCAAGTGATGGGGCTAGATTCGCGGGGGCTTTTTCTGCTAATGCGACGTAATTGGCTAGGGAGCGGCTTGTGTTTGCTTTTGTGCTGGAAGGAGGGGAGAAGATGTTAGTATTCATTTCTTTTCATTTCCTTTCCTTCATGTAGTGTATATCAGAGATAAAACCAAACCAAATCACAACTTACTTCTCATTAACCACCAAAACCATCCCCTTCTGACAATGTTTCGCCTGACTACAATAAAACCACATAGGAGTCTTGGCCTTAACCATCATACTAAACACAGGCACCATACCAGTAGCTTTCCCCCCAGCACCAACATCCATGAATCCGCTGTAGACACCGGTTGTATTGGAACTTTGACTAATGGGTACGCATGGAGCGTCAAAAGTGGATTGTGTGACCGTGTGGTTGCCAGCGGCAAATTGGAATTGGATTACGTCGCCGACGGCGGCGGTGATGTTGTCGGGGAAATATTTTACGCTGTTGTTGGTGCTGGAGCCGACACGTACTACGTGTGTGGTTGTGCTTGTGGTTGGGGCTTTGGTTGTGTTGGCTGCGGCTGGAGGGAGAGGGAGGGAAGGGTTAGTTTTTGGTTTGGAGTGGGATTTTGGTGATGGATGGATGGAGTGAGGGAGGGAGGACTTACCAAGGACACTGCTGATGCTCAAGGCGGAGAGGAGAAGAGTTGGTGTGAAATGCATTTTGGTGAAGGTTATTTTGAAGATCAAAAACGACTGTATAAGTTTAATTGAAATTTATAGAACGAAAATGTGAGCTCGTTCAAAAGTTGTAGAAATAGATTAATGGCGACTGGCGCTTGAGAATGACAGATGTAGAGTATGTATATCGTACTTGCCGACAGAACAATTAAAGAATACGTATAGATTTTCAAATGATAGTGGTTGAAAAACAGAAGAGAATGAAGAGAGAAGAAAACAGTAGACAGTAGACAAAGTAAAAAGCCAAGAGATGAATGTCAAAAGTAAGAACCGAAAACGAGGAGGATAGGATTGAAGGCATAATTAAGCAAAAACGGTTAATGAATGATCTTCCATATGCTTGTCATGAATGTTCCAGCTTTGGTGACACTCATGTACAGTTCGTTCATCCATGATTCTTCAAGGTCAGATGAAGGTTGGGGTTGTGGCTGTAACGAATATGACAGTGAGGTGTTTGGGGAAGGGGGTTTTAAAACTTCAGGGGTTCCCGGGTTAGGTTTTTTGGGGGTGGGAACAAAAAGAAAAGTACGGATGATGATTGAGATAAGATGACAGGAGTGGATGGTTGACATGTAACTTTATGGAGTTGAGATGGTGTTGTGTATCATGTTCGGATGTATGGAGGATGTCATGCTTGAAAGTTAAATAAATTGAGACGATCGGGGTAAGGTTAGCTACTGCAATATATGTAGGGCTGTGCAAGCGACGTCTGCGAAACTTCGCATACCGGTACTCGAGTACATAACAGGGGGTTCGAACCCAACCGATGAAGGTATAGATAGGTACCTAGTATCTTCATCAATCGTGCAGTACTTCTGTACTGTACTATGTATCTCTCCATCAACATAACCGTTACCGTTCTATCTCATTCTCAACAAAACACAACATACCATACTCAAACTAACATTAAAAAGAAAGAATACATTTCTCTACTCCTCTCACAAATCCATGTCCCTCTCACGGCCTCGATCATATCCGCCCATTCCATGGCATTATAAATTTGTAAGCAAATAAGGTTAAGCGAGAATCATGAAGCACGGAAGTGTATCAACTCCGACAACCTTCAAACATCGTAGGTTTCATAATCAAGAACATGGGTTGAATATCCATCTGTACAGATGTACAATGTACAGACGATATATAACAAAGTTCTTTTAAGGTTTCGAAGGGACGGAGGATGGGATGGGATGGAATGGATATGGAGATGCAGATGGGTTGTATTGTTTTGCAATTGGTATGATATGATGAAAATTATTGCATTTGGTGAGGGTTTGTTGATATGTCACGGTATTTCATGGAGAAACCTCGGAAGTTAATACTCGAGTACTCGAGTATTGTAGGTACATATCTATCGTTCTTGAACTTCTCGGTATTACAACATCGTATAGGCCCTACATATATCAATTGATTTCAGGCTTTTGAATATCTGGTAGTCAATTACCACTAGCATTTACTATACCTAAACGAAATTACTCGTATAATACAAGACAACAAAAGATAACCACAAGCAAAGTAGCTGGAAGATAGAAAATTCATGACGAGAGTCATCTCTTGATGCTAATTCTTTGATTGTTGGATTGGATGTTTGTGAAAGAAAAGAGAAAAAGATTCTGGGAGTATGGAATGGAATCGTGGGTTTGCAGTATAGGTATACAATACAATACAATACAATCAATACAATCAACCATTGACATGACACAATATCATAATATACCCCATCTCATTATTCTATATATTCTATATATTCTTGTACATTTCACATCCCCATCCCTACACATCCCTACACCACCACCAACCACCACCTACCAATCCCCCCCCATAACCACCATAACCACCACCCGCCTGACCATTCCCATTCCCAGTATCAGTATAAGCCGGCAAATCCCCATCCAACAACATCTGCCAATATTCCCAATCCAGCGGTGTAATATCCGGCATCGATGTATCGAGGAATGAATCCGATGCGAGCCATGGTGGTTCTTGTTCTTGTTCTTGTTCTTGGGGGTTTTGCATTTGCGTTTGCATATGCATTGGTATGTGCATGTGCATGTGCATTGCCGGTGCTGGTCCTTGTTGTGATTGTGATTGTGGTTGTGAATGTGATTGTGAATATGAATGTTGATGTGTCGGTATATAATCCGGAGGTTTTTGCCTCACATAAGATTCCGCCGTACCTGTTCCAGGCATTTGCCAGCGATGGACGGTTCGGAAGGGATCTGCGACATTATTGTGAGAATCATCATGTTGTTCTTGTTGTTCTTGTTCTATCGATCTTTCCACTCGATCGTGAGCTTGATCGTGAACTTGATCGTGAACATGATCATGTTTATGTCTCTGAGAACGTAGTATTGATATGAATCTTGGAGGGACGACATGATCATGTGAATGTTCATGTTCACCTTCTTCTCTTTTCTCCCAGGCTTTGAGGACCAAATTACCCAATGCGAAATGAAGGCTATTTTTCGTATCATTGAGCATTTCGGAACGGAATTCATATGCCAATTCGACATGGTGCCATGCTTTATCGACCAATTCCCCTCTTTCTCTGCGTCGAAGCTCACTGAGTAGATATATGAATGCATCTAATTGAAAGTGTACATGAATATGCCAAAGATATCTTTGAACCAGCTTTTCGGAATGACCTAGGACATCATATTCAAGCATCTTTAATGATTCGTTGAAAAGCATATCTCTTTCATTCTGTGGCATGCTCGCACCTTTGTCGGGATATTGTCGTGGGTGATGGGCTGTCAATCTCATCGTACATATCACCGACCTGGCAACATATATCGAGAGTAAATGTAAAGGTATCGATGGATCACAGTATTGTAGATACTTATCTTGAAGTCTAGCCTCCAATTCATCGATTGTCTTGTCCTTTTCAGCAATAATGTTTGAACCCACAGGAATATGTGATGGATCACCACCACCACTACCCCGATTGCCACCACGTCCACCACGGCCGCCATGACCACCGCCATGACCGCCCCCATGTCCATGACCAAAGCTATTGGCTTTTCGAATAGCTTCCGAAACTTCATACCGAATACAGCAGAAAAGCATTTCAGTTGCTCCGGCTCGCTCAGGTGGAGGTTCTATCATATCTGGAGTGAGATCGCTGTCACTAACATTGAGTGGTAATTTTGTATCAAATTTTGCTAACCACTACGTAATGTAAGATCAGTGAAAGTCTCCCAGCATGGAGGTGAGAAGGAACAGCTCGATTAAATTGACGAGAGAATTTTGATCCACAATGTAAGTGATATGTGAAAATTGATGGATATCGAGAGAAGATATACTTACGGCGGGAAATCCTGCTCCACTTAATTTTGCAGCAAAACCATCAAGGAAGACGATCTGCCACCAAACTCTTCTTCTCATTTCCGTATCGAAAGGGGATAAATTATGAGAAGATCCATCACGATGAATACCTAATCTTTGACCGATTCGAACAGCAGAACCTGTCAAGATCCAAAATGCATGAGCATCATAATGTTTACGAGCTGCAAGCTATTGATATGAAATCAGTCTCAGAAGTACATGGTTCATTGCAACGATACCAAAAAAGGTGGTGAAGATGAGGTGTATAATTTGAGCAAAAGCAGACAGAATGTAGTAATATTGACTCACAAGGAATAGACAATAAGCTTGTAAGGCAGTCAAATTGAGAGATTTGATGTATTTAACATTAATAAGAGCTTGTTGTGTCGCATGAGAGTATCTAGATAGAAGTATCGCCCTTGATTCGTTGAAAGTACTCTCACACTCATCATCTCTTAATGACCCAACAGAAAGGAGGTATATAACGAACATCAAAGCTTCCGTAGGTTTGGGTATATGATCCATATCTGAAGTTGCTTCCAAGATCATTTCCTGAACGGTGGGAGCATGAAAAAGCTTAATCAAGGGATTCACATTAGTTAGGAAGATTTGCCATAATCTGAAAATAGTAACAGGTTGTGGATGAAGGGATCTCAAATTTCTTTGTGAACTAATCAAATTTCCAAGGAGAATGGTTGATTCCTCGGGAAAGAGGGGATTATCAAGGTTGTTATCATCATCTTCTGATGACACTTGAAATGCTTCCTTTGGATCCTGTAGCTCATTACTGAGATTCTCCCAAATAGTGCTAAAAATAGTCAGCAAACACATTCAAATCATCTATCGATCAAAAGGGATTTCTCGGATAGCTACTGCCTTCAAATCACCCCATTGATCAAAGGGACTTCTCAGATAGCTACCACATTCAAATCACCTAGCGATCAAAGGGATTTCTCAAGTAGCTACGTACTTTTCTACGTAACGAGAGTTACCGTGCTTAGAAAACAATTGACCTTTTCCAGCTTTAGATCCACGACCATGAGACATGGAATGATGCTGGTGTAAATCATGATGACCGTGGTGCCATCGATGTTTATTTGGCCCATGTTGGTTCTCAATACTCGTACTGTCGGTCCTGGTCCCGGTTGCTAAAGTAGCTTTTTTACTTTTATTATTTGGTAAAATTTGTGGAATTGGCGTCTTTTCTTGGCGACTTGGACCTGATTCATCAGCACCTGCGTCTTCGGTGCCGCTTGCATTTGCACTTTCATCCTCGATTCGAATTCCATTAACCCTTAATAAATGTTCACATTTCCTCAATCTTGCCGCCACATCCAATTCACTAAGCTTACGTCTTCTACGACGTGGAGCAGAAGGTGTACTTGGAATGCATTCGGCATGTGCTTTGACACAATTTGAACATTGTGGTTTTTGTCGATCGCATCGCACTTTTCTCTGCTGACAGAGGATACAAGAATGACCACGAGTTATCTTCTGGTGTATTGGCTGAGATGGAGGTGGTGGAGGAGGTGGTGGAAGTGAAGGTGGAAGTAGAGGTGGTATTGTCGGACCAGGAGGAGGTAGCGAAGATGATTCCATGATGAGGATGATAATGATATAAAGATGTAAGAAAATGAAGGTATATCGGTACCGGTACAGTATCTATTGATGTGATGAAGGGGTAAAAATGCGATAATGAGTTGACGATGCAGATAGATTCTTAGATTCTTGACTCGTCCTATCCTGGGGTATGTATTGTGTGAAATGGGTGGGGTGTCTATAAATAAATGTCACTGATCAAAAGATTCGTGATCAATAGTCAGTTCAATATGAAGCTGAAGCTTTTGAACTCCTACAAATCGACCTCTTATGGTATCAATATAAAATATCAAGTGATATATTCATAATATACGGGAAAAGAGAAGAATTCGATATCACGGAAAGAATTGAAGTCAATTCTCCGATGGGTTGTACAAGGCTGGTGGGTGTTGATGTTGTTGTATTCTTCAAGTTATGTTGGTTTTTTGATCAATTTCTTGAGGTGTTGGGTTGTCGGTATCGGAGGTTCGGCATCTCTTCGGTCCCGACAACTATTCTTTCCTATTTTGTTTCAAACCCCCTTTGAAGCTTTCTTATTGGTTAAAAAGGAGGAGGAAATGTGCCTCATTAGGTAGGACGATAACATGAAGGTAATGAGACAAATACAATTCATGTGATCAAGGAAAGAAAAACTGTTACATCTGTAATACCTGTAGTTGTATATACCTACACATCCATCCATCTGCCAAAGATAAATTGTCATTACAATACAATATTTCTTTTTGTTTACATTGTCATTTTCCACTTATCATACATATAATTTGGTTGTCTTCAAAATTTGACGACGGGAAGGGTCAGGGTCTCTTCAACCTGCTCTTCTCACCTCTTCTCACCTCTTCTCACCTATTGTTGTTTCTCGACTTTCTCCAATTTCCTGCTCAACCATTCGCGTTGACATGATCTTTTCTCGCACATAACATCAACATCGATCTTCAACAACTACGATTTGGTTCATATCCTACTTGTGTTCAGATTCTACTTCTTATAAATATTGTACGTGCTTCAATTATGTTTCCTGATCAAGAGTCCCAAAATGAGGAGCTTGATCTTATAAGCTTCCTCGCGCAAGAACCATTGCCAGCTCAAATTTTCCAGATTGCACTCGATATTCGAATGTTAAGAGAATACTTCCCGGAATTGGCTAACGAGAAGAAGACCAAGATGGTTGGCGTCGCGATTGAGTCAAACTCGGCTCAAACCACGGCAACAAGCTCCTTTGGCATCCCTTTATCCACTTCGATTCGAAATGGGCGCCTCACCCGTTGGGGAACCAGAAAAAATAATGCGGAAGAAGAAAAACAGCCTGGCTGGAGAAAATTGAGTGTTATTATGCTCTCCCTTTACTTGTGCATGGTGGTTGTGTCTCTAGTAAGTTCTTTCCCTATTCAGACGAGGAACCATCCCATATTCCACAAATCCTAGGTTTGGATGTCATATCCACTCTCAAACATACCCAATCCCGCCCTCCTTCTCCATAGTCATATATGCTTGACGTCTCATCATTTTTGAACAATCCAAAAGATTGTGATACTTTAAAATGGAACAATTCAGAGGTCTAAGGAGTTATGTTGGGAGAGCTCAGGAGGAGTTATATACCTAGGTATACTCCTAGGTATACTATATAATGACGCTAGTAGCGCCCGATACTTGACCGCAAAGGGGTCATCTGGATCACCACCAATATTCATATTATCTTACTCAATTTCTACCTTGAATGTCCCATGATGCTAACAAGAACTTTAGGATCGAACAATCCTCGGCACCGCTATCCCTACCATCACTAATGAGTTTCACTCTCTTGAAGATGTAGGCTGGTATGCATCTGCCTATCTTCTTACAAGCTGCGCTACACAATTGATCTTTGGTAAAATCTACAAGTTTTACAACTATAAATGGGTTCTTATGGTGGCAATTTTCATATTTGAAATTGGTGTAAGTACCTACCCTTTCTACGCGTATATCTGCTACCGTTCTAACAAACCTTAGTCTGCTATATGTGGTTCGGCACCAAATTCTAAGGTTTTTATCGTTGGTAGAGCAATTGGTGAATATCTTCCTGTCCTTTTTCTATCAACCTTTGGAACTAACATAAAGAAGCCGGTCTAGGTTCTGCGGGTATCTGTAAGCATAATTGGTTCTTTGATTCCTCATGCCTTGATGTCGAGCTTCGTTTGGAAGCTTCATCCTCTACATCTTCTTCACTCCCAGCTACAAGCTACAAGCCTTCCTTGAGAGACATTTACTGACGATGCTGCAGTCAATGGGGTCCTCCTGATCATGACTGACAATGTGCCTCTTCATCGTCGGCCTGTCTTTATGGGTAAGAAATACTGCTTGAATGAGAAATGGGTACCTGAAGCTAACACGATAAGGTCTATTCGGGGGAATCATAGCTGTGGCTAATGTTTGTGGTCCACTTCTGGGTGGTGTTTTTACCACAAAAGTCAATTGGAGATGGTGTTTCTATATCAATCTTCCAGTAGGTGGAATGGTTGCCTTTATTCTCTTCTTCATCGTCAAAGGATCACCAAGCAAAAATACAGATACCTTCCGCCAAAAACTTCAAAAGATGGATCGGTTCGGAACACTAGTCTTCATCCCAGGCATTATAAGCATACTTCTGGCATTGCAATGGGGAGGCAACACATACAACTGGGGAAATGCAAGAATCATCGTTCTCTTCATACTTGGGGGGATTCTTCTGACACTTTTCGTCATAATTCAATTCAAAGCCGGAGAGAATGCAACGGTACCTATTCGAATTATCAAGCAAAGATCTATTGCTTCGGGAGTATGGTTTTCTTTTTTCAATCCAGGATCGATGTACATTCTAATTTATTACCTTCCAATTTGGTTCCAAGCTATTCAAGGACTCGACGCAATCAGTTCCGGCCTTCATACCATTCCATTGGTCCTCGCTCTCGTTTTATCCAATCTTCTTGCAGGAATATTTACAAAAACTACAGGTTACTATGTCCCTATGGTAATTGCATCCTCAGTTGTTGCAACAATTGGCGCAGGGTTTTTTACCACTTTACGAATAGATAGTGGACCGGCACAATGGATAGGTTGGCAGGTTCTAATCGGATGGGGTCTTGGTCTCGGCATGCAACAAGCCAATCTAGCCGTCCAAGCATGTCTGCCAGATGGTGATACGTCAACTGGTCTTGCACTGATGTTCTTCGCACAAGGTCTGGGTGGCACGATCTTTGTCACTGTTGGTCAAATCATCTTCTCTCATCAACTAGTCAAGAACCTCTCGGCTTTGAATCTCCCTTCTCTACCAGCGTCCCTCATCTTACACACCGGCGCCACCGAACTTCGAAAACTCGTCCCTGCACAATACCTTCAAGAAGTCCTCGTAGCATACAATGCGGCTATTACGACAACCTTTCTCGTGGCTATCATCACAAGTGCTGTTACGATTTTTGCCGGCTTAACCATGGAATGGAAAAACATCAAGAAAGTCAAGAGAAATCCACAAATCACAAGTCCTTCTGCAAGTCATGGTGGTTCTGGTAGTGATGAGGAATGTCCAGATCTTGCGCGTTATACTGAGGAAGTGGAAGGTGTGCAAGGTGGAGTCACTGATACTAATGCGGGTTCTTCGAATATGCTCGATCTTCAACAACAGTTAGAAACCATTAGGGAGGAGAGAGAGAAATCTAGTTCTGCGGATACGAGCCCAAATGCTACAAAGACTGCGGGTGGTGCGGGTGCGGGCGGGGATATGAATGAGATCATTATGCAGGAGAGTGAGAAGACTGGTTAGATGGTTGGTTTTATGAATGATTGATAATGGATGTATGATTGACGGATGATTGATGCATATGAGATGAAATTAAGATCAGATAAAACTTGGAGTGGTTTCTATTCTAGTCCGGTTAGGACGGATTATTAGGCAAGAAAATTCAAACCATTTCAATCATTGAATTTATTTCAAACAATGAATTGTATGAAATGATTCAAGATTGTTGGATTATAGTTTAGACAATTAAATTCCTTGAATCATTTTCGAACAATTCATTGTTTCATGTGAATTCAACAATTGAATGTATTTGAAATAATGAATTGTTTGAAATGATTCAATTGTATTCAAATGAAAATCTCTCGAATATTAGAATTTCTTTTAATAAGATTAGATTACAAGCAAATAGAATATAAGGCTTTAATTATTGGATTATAGTCTAGACAATTAGATACCGGGAATTGTTTGAAATAATTCATTGTTTTAAATGAATTCAATCATTGAATGTATCTCAAAACTCTGGATGGAGATTTTTTTAGCAATTAAGATTCTTTGATTGTTGGATTATGATCTAGATAATTAGATAGATATCTAATCTGGAATTGTTTAGAATGATTTATTGTTTTGTGTTAATTCATTGATTGAATGTATCTCAAAACTCTGGATGGAGGTATTTTTGGTAGTTTTGTAATACTCGAGTATTCTTATTCTCTGAATATCAATGTATCAATATAATAGAGATATATTTACTTAGCATTATATTCCATGTTTCTGTTTTAATTAATCTAGAGGTTTGAATAATTCAAGACTTGCCGGCTACTGAATCATCCAAATATCTAAATCTTAAACTCTAAGTCCAACTCCAACTATTTTTCACTCTCCCCCTCCTCCCTCTCCCTACTTCCTCATTTCTCCCTCTATCCCACTCTCCTTCCATCTCAGGCTCTCTCCTCATTCCCCCTCCCTACATCCCTACATATCAAATAATATATAAACATCCAAACCCGTTCTTTCAAGTTCCACATCAACAATCTCGCTTCAAGTTCACTCCGAACCCCAATTCCAAATCCTCTCGTCCCTTCAAGTTCATCTCTATCTCTGGCTTAGTAGTCCCAGCAATCTCTTCATTTCCCCTTGCGAGATCGATATCATAGCAATCTCCCAATATCGGTTTCATACCCACTGGCAGGGCTCTACAGTCCTTCAAGTTGATCATCTGATCAACCAACACCCTTAGGTCTCCATCCTGCAATTTTTCAAGCGCACGCACAACGGCTCTCTCTTCATCTACACGAGAAGGAAATCTCGCAAGTGCCTGATGGAGAAAGAAGAATATGGTATGATAAAGTATCATATCATCGTAGCCCACGTTCGTACAATTGCCTCGTCGGATATTTTCTCCCGCGCCTCGAAGTTCGGATGTGCACGAAAAGACTGAAGATGGTAGCAAAGATGAATTTGACATAGGCTAGCATGTATCGCATGATGCATGAGGGACGGTAGCATATGGTGGGATATATAGCTTGCGTGGCGCATCTTCCTTCCCCACATTATACATCTCCATGTCAGGTAATCGGTCCAGATGATTTGATTATATATCCTTACTTGAGCCCCTGGCTCACAAATTTGGTGTGGTTCCATGCCGCGAGAGCTGCTGCTTCCATGTTGATGTGGATTGTTATAACGAATGTTAAGATTTGAGATTTGAGATGAGAGATGTGAGAATCCAAATTTGCTGCTTGAAATGATAAATACTAAGAAGAAAGAGATGATTTTTTTTCCTGTAAAGAATGGAAATGTTAAGTTGTGCGAAAATTCAAGTTGTGCCACTCTCTACTAGTAATAGTACGAAGACGAACTAATTTAGTGTGCCCTTAAGACTTACCACTCATCTCTATCGGTCATCGATATACCGGGACTTGCTATGATGATTCTTATATTACATATAAACCTTTGTATAATTATCATCACCTTCGTACATAAATTTGTTTTTTGATATGAAAGATATTCTCCCTTATGATTGAGAACTATTCCAGTGGACGACGGAGAATACATGCCTATTGCCGTCTCTTGGAGCTAGATCTTTCAATTGTTAGTGTAGAAGAAATGCCGGGAATGCAGAATCATGATCATGACGTCAACTTTTATTTCATTGTATTACCTACTCTCATACTCAACCCTGTTAATCCTCCTCTCTCCACCTCCTCCACATCCCATCTCCATCCCACCCCCCGTCCCCATCCTAAACATTTCTCTTCACTCCCCTCTCCTCTCTTCTCTCTCCTCTCTTTTCTCCTCTCTTCCCCCTTCTCCTCAAAGCCCCTCTCAATACCCTCTCTAGGGCTTCCACCCCTCCTCCCACATCTTCCAGTACCTCACCTCCCCCATCCAGCTCAGCATCTCTCCCCCTGCGCACCCCTCATTCCCCAACAAGGTCTTCACCCACTAACCTCTTCATCACTCCTTCATTTTCTCTTAGCTCTACTCGAGTATATTGAGGCGTGCGATTTGATGAGTGAGGTGTTGGCGGCAAAGTTCGTTCTTGTGGCATATAGTAGTTATATATCCATATCGACGAGAGCGCGTCAATATATCATAAAAACATACGTCCCGACGAGCGAGGTCGTTAAGATGGGGTTGAGGGGATAGGGGCTCGTGTTTGTGAGAGGAGTGAGAATCCGAGTCGGAGTATTCGGGAGAAAAGTATCTAGATGCTGCATCATGGTATCATGGTTATAATCAGGATACTCGATGTTTGATGTTTAAATGCAAAGAAGATATTCTGCACGTCAATCATCATCTAGCGATAGGGTCAATGATCTTGATTTACCCTGCTCTCCTATCCTGCAAGACAGAATAGGATAGGCTCTCAGGCATCAAGGGTTAGGAACAGAAAGGAGTGGATAGGAATAGTTAAAAATGAGGTTAGGAATGAATAGGAAAAAAGATGATGTTATTTTGAAATCAGTGGATTTGAAAGCAATAGTGGGGAAACCATGTAGCTACCACCTCAAAAATTCTCTCCCCCTCCTCTCCTATCCTAGCTCCAGCCTCCAAGGATGGGAAGGAGCGCGATATTTCAAAGGTTAGGAGCAAGATAGGAGAGGAAAGAAGAGGAAGGGAGCACTAAAGAGGGGAAATCAAGATCACTGGATCATAGGGTTTCGTGTGCGTGGGAGGGGCGGGAGTTCTTTCTTCTTGCTCGTTGTTGTATTCATCATGTTCGGTAAGTTCATCCTCATGGTTGTGGTTAGAGATAGGATAATACGAAATAAGTTTTTGGTTGGGGGTGGTTAGAGGGGAGAAGGGGGTGGAAAGGAAAAAAGAGAAAGATGGTTGACTGAGATTTCACTCTTATTATCTTGTTTGTTATGTTGGACTCGCTTATACCCATATCCTCCTCCCTCAACTCTACACGACAGCTTCAAGGAGCCATCCGAAATAGAGATGTTGTTAGGGACCAATATGGAAGGTGCGACTCTAGCCCTTCCACACCTACAAAACCAATCCCTTCAACGTTTTTGTCCGATAACTCAATATCTTTGTGCTTTTCTCTTCATGCTTTTCTCCCCCTCCATTCATTGCATTCATCCCCGTCCCATTCGTGGCATCTATCTTTCACCTTTCCAGATCTCCAAACAAACTCACTCTTCGTCCCTAAGAGACCATGGTACTCCTCAAATCCTCAATATTCCCTTCATCTCCCGAACTTTCAAGTTTTGAGTCTGTACTTTCATATTGATTGTCTCTAGCTCTCTTGCCAATCAATTCCTTGGGGCGGAAATTTGTACATGTTACAATTTACAATAAATGTTACGCACATAACATCCAAATCGAAAAATTCTCACGACCACAATCCACAGTCACTATGGCGGAATTCACGAACTTTGGAAGATTCTCACAACTACAATTCACAACTACAATTCACAACTACAATTCACAACTACAATCCACAGTCACAATGGCTGAATACAAGTCACTTTCGCCATCTCTACTTCTCTTTCGAACTCATGGCGCAGTTTTGCTGTCCGGTCTCATTCTATATGAACTTTAATAACAGTAGTAATAAATTCATTATGTATTTGCTTTCACTGTGGTAAGTTATAAAAACTCCTTCCCTTCAAACCAAATGTTGTCAAAAGATGATGATTTTAGGAGGCTTCTCGAAGTATATACCGTACGTAACTAATACTCGATATTATAGTTGGTTCTCGGGTGTACACACCTTTGCATATCTAAGGGATGCGAAGATGAGAATGATTGTTGCTGGAGACTGGACAACAATTCCCAATCGTCGAACCAACGTTGCAATTCTGGGCTTTTGTTTTGGAGTCCGGAAGGATGGGAGGATTCAGATTCTTTACTGTAATATCATTAAACAGCCTCCTTTTATCCTGTTAGAATGCTATTTTGGAATCCGGAAGGATTCAAATCTTGGGAAAAAACATCTTTATCTGGAAAATTCGGTCTCTTTATATTATTATAACTCTGGTATACCGACTTCATCGATCTTTACTACCAATTGAAGAACTACAGTGAAACTTTCGAAACATTCACAAATCGATGGGAATTTTATTTTCAAAACTTTTCAAAACTATTTTGGAGAGTTTTTGAAGCAATTCTTTAGGGATTTATGGAGGGGTTTGGGACAACTTCTGGGGGGAGGGGGGTGGAGGTGATTTGGGAGGGAGTTTGAAGCAGCTCTTGGGACAACTCTAGGGGGTTTTGAAACAACTTTGGAGGGGGGTTGAAGCAATTCTTGAGGGGTTTGGGACAACTCTTGGGATAACTCTAAGGGGGTTTGAAACAACTTTGGAGGGGGTTGAGACGATTTTGGGGGGTTGTGGGAGGGTTTGGGAAACATCTGGGAGATAGTAGAGAGAGGCGGAGGAGTGGGGGATTATGTGGGTTGAGAGGTTTGAAAGAAGGAATGAGGTGTGATGAGATGGGATGGGATGGGGGGGACTCTGTTTGGCTAGTGTTTGATGTGTGGTTATTTAAGATAGGATAGCAGCGTATCCAATAGTCCAGATTGTAGTCCAATAATAAGATGTTCTTAATTCCTGAATATATCTTAAGCATTATTCTGATTTAAAATATTGGATTGCTTGAAATGATTCAATCGTTTTCAGAGACTGAAAATATTTCGAACATTGGAATCTCTTGATTATTAAATGTATTTGAAATATTTGAATTGCTTACTCAGTAGAATGATCAGATTTTTTTAAGAGATTAAAAATATTTCGAATATTAGAATCTCTCTACTCGAGTAATTAGATTACTACTACAGTTTAGAATATTACAGCAGATATACTAGATGGGATTAGATGGGATTCTCGGGCTTGTTTAGATAGCTTGTTTAGATAGAGATGATGGTTTATTCAAGTTTTATGAATATATATGAATTTGTATAAGTATCGAGGGGTTAGAATAACTTTGGAGGGAATTTTGCAAAAACCTTAGGGGGGGCCGGGGAGTGACTCGGAGGCGATTTGGGAAGAGGCGGGTTTAGGGGAAGCGAATGAGATTCGGATTTGATAATACTACTCGGGGTTTTAAAAGACTCGGATGGCTAGTATACAAAATCAAATTGGCTCTTATAAATACTAGCTTAATTCTCTATGTAATCTTATACTTGTATATATATAGTAGTAGTAAGATCAAATATCTATTAGAGGTTAATCACTTAGCTCAGTCTACTTTACTTTACTCGACTCGATTCTTTAAGTTAGGGCAAATACTCGACTCGGAGTAGCCTGAGTATTATATACTACTAGTATATATAATATATTTCAAACTTATTGTTCTATTTTAGTTTATTATTCTTGATATTATTATTATTCTTCTTCTCCTTCTTCTGAGATAAAACTGTACTATAAGCGATTTAATTATATATCTTTATCTTTATCTTTATTTTTAATCAAAATCTAGTATATCGATATCTATCATATTATATTATATCTTCTTCTCAGGCTAACACAACATATAATCCAACAGTTTAGATGGAATAGGATACTCATAGCCTAAGGGTATCAGATCAGATAATATTCGTAATACTCATCCTTTCATTTCCTCGAGCTCTTTCGTCTCTTCTTGCTGTTGTTGTTGTTGTTATTGTTGTTGGTGGAGATGGTTGGGGTGGATTTCCTATTCCCACACCTGTACCTGCACCTCCTATACCTCCTCCACCAGAACCAATACCAATACCAACTCCTAATCCAAATACACCTCTTGATAACTCGGGCATATATGCACCGCTTGAAGTTCCCGGTGCTGATCCCGATCCAGATGTGTTCGATTCCCTTGCCAGAACATCAACTAGATACTGTACTCTTTCCCATCCACCCCAATCTCTTGTTTCCGCTTCAGTCAGCACTGTCAGTCCGCTCACGACCCCACTCATACCCCCCATATTACTATCTCTATCTCTATCCCTACTTCTTTCTCTACTCCTCTCCCTCTCCTGTCCCCTCTCCTGTCCTCCTCCCC